>JBBBVU010000012.1:5616927-5630267 GCA_037177055.1 Atherinosoma microstoma
TTATTTATTTATTTATTTATTTATTTATTTATTTATTTATTTATTTATTTATTTATTTATTTATTCATTCATTTATTTATTTATTTATCTATTTTCAATGGACACAACATCTGTTCTATTGGAGCATCCAACCAGTATTGTCCTTGAGTACAGACTAGTAGGCCTAGTGTAAAACATTACCAAATACTGTAAAACAGTCAGAATACAGCCTAATGCCTCCCTATGCACTAGTTCAAATTTAATTATAGCAGACAGAAATTGACAGCTTTTTCTTTTTTCTTTTTAACAAGTATGTCCAGGTTTCTAAAGATGGCTGTATGGCCCACAGAAATATCACCCTATAATAAATCCTCAGATTTTTTTATATGATGATGGTGGCATGATGACTGCATGCCTTTACTAGATGTTAAAGCTTTAGATTTGCTGTTTGTTTACCACATTGACCACAAACAATCTAAAAAAAGCATGCATAAAGCACCCAGGAAGAACAGGTGAGTTGTCTCTTTACAAGGTTTTCCTCACTGCACATTTAATATAAGACAATTAAACATTCATTTTCAGGATTTCATTGTCCATTTGGTGCATCAGTCCTCACCAAGCTCATGTACACCTGGCTCAGTATACACATCAAAGCATGCCACTTGGATGCAGAGAAAATCCATTTAGTAGACAGATGATGGTCCTGTGGTGAGCTTGTGAAATTTTAAGTGGTTAATAACTTCTCCTCACTTGTAGTTAGATTCCAAACCGTAAAAAGACTGTTTCAAACATTAATGTAACTAAACTGAAGAGTGAAGTCACTCATTAAGGAGTTAATTTCAGTAGATCCATTAAATGTTCCTTTTGATGTAAGCTCATCTTTAATATTTAACTTGTGCAATCAGCTTCATGGTTATACAGGCTCCCTAACCTGGCATATTAATTAGATTTTTATCAAATATTATAATTTTGTGAGGTTTAAAAGTAAATGCAAACAAACAACAGAACATTTGGCCATGAAATCACGGACTTTCCTCAAATGTTCAACATAAAATTTCCACCCTGTGCTTTATAATGGCATATAGACAGTTGGTGATTTCAGAAACTGTGCTGTATGTCTAGTGTGTGTCTTTGTGTGCTGCTGCTCCAATGATGCCACCAGTAACTATGCCTTAACAAGCTCCACAACCAGCATGCAGTTCCACTCCTGTGGAGAGGAAGACATCCTGATTGGCTCAGTCTTTGCTGTGAGCCCACAGACTTCCCAATTAGGGGCTCAGAATATTGCTGTGGGAGTTGAGGGACAGGGAGCCCAGGAGGTTGGGTCAATCACTGTGTTGAGTCTGGTCAACTCCGTACAGCTTGTTGCTGTGGGGTCATGAATAGAAAAGGTATATTTTGTCTCAACAAATTTCTTCTTATTTCTGGACAGCTGGGAGCATAATTTTATCCTTTAAATCATGAAGTGGGTACTCACATTGGAAATGTTCCAAATCTGTGCTGGTAGCAAAGTTTTCTCGAGTGCCAAAATGTAGCTTTTTGGCTTTAGAATAAAAAGATATATAAATTTGGCTCCATGTAATAGTATCATCCCTTGCAGCCCTCGATCTCTGTGTTCACCTAGAATTAGCTCTCAGTGGTATTGAGGGAGATTTGCAGCTTAGACGTTTGCTGAGGGTATGACATCTGGTTAGGACGAGCAGGTGGAAATTATGCTGGAAATGAGCCAGAAAAAAAAAAAAAAAAGTTAAGTGGGTGGGAAAAGCAAAAAAAGAAAAAAAAAGAAGAGGCCAAAACAAGTTCATTAGCAGCTCATCGAGACAATGCAAGCGCTGACATGAAACTGTTAGAAGTAAGGGAAGCTGTGAAAATTTTTACATGCTTGATTAACCAGCTTGCACACTCGTTTTTTTCTTGTCCTCTTTTTTTACAAACCCATTAGAGACTTTTTCTTTTGAGTGCAATTACCATTTCTTCTAACATCTGACTCCTTATAGCAAAGCTATATCTCAAAAAAATTTGTATTCTTGTGAGCTATGAGTTTAAGAGAGATTTAGAAGTGACTCATTTGAAACCTTTTACAGTTCTGAAGCATTTTCAGATGCAGATGATAGAATGCCCAAAGTTCAAATTACCGGGGAGCTAACGGTTGCTCATAAAATTCCCCTGAAAATCAGAGGAGCTCACCTAAAGACATTCAGTTGATACTGGGAACTGGGAATGGGGAGCCCTAAAAATAGTCCAATTTCAGGTAAATTTTTCCATAAGGTCCCTGATGTTTGTTTTTTAAAGAATGACATTCATTTGTCGGCATTGTTTGTTTAATCATTTATTAAATCTAATTAATTAAATCCTCCAAACAACACAGGTGATCCATTCTGTTTCCTTCCATCTGTTTTGTGCTGCAACCGTCCATACAACAACCACCTGATATGCTTCTTTTTGTGGTTGTTAAAGAACTTTCCTCACCGTGTTCTGATTGAACAAACAGCATGTTGTAGTAGGAGAAGATTTTTTTTGGCAGTAACCATATTTTTGACCGTGCTATGTGCACTAACATGCAAGCGCATGGAGCTGATTTGCAAAGTCATGGTGCACGCCTGAAAATAATGCTCCCCCGAAAGCCCCTGTGTAATTCGAGCCCTGAGCATGCCCATGTCTTTTAAAGACGCACTACAGAACTTTTGCAATTTTCTTAGTAATGCGCCCCCTGTTCACGGCTAATTTGGCATCCATCTTGGGTCTTACCTGCACTGTGAGCACTCTCCAGACAGTCAAGGAAAATCTTATCTTGTTTCTTGTCTTATCATTTCTCTTTCTTTTCCTCCCTTTCTCTGACAATGTCTTTTTGCATTTCTTTGCTGGAGCAGCCATGGTGAGCGTTCAAAATGGCCGGTGGGTTTATATCCGTTTGCTATTATGTGACGCGGTGCATAAACCGAAACTTGGCAGGGCATCCCGGATGAAAAAGTTGATTAGTGCCGTTTCTCAGCCTTGGGACGCTGCTGGGCAGCGACTGCTCCAGAAATGCACAAAACAGATGTCATTGTGTCAAAGTTTTAAGGTCGGAAAGTTATGTGGTGTGTCTTCAAAGAATTTAAAGTATAACAAAAACAAAGTGTTTTCTGATTTAACAGAGATGTGGTTTAGGATTACTTACTGTAAATTTAGGGACAAGCTAAATCAATGTTGAGAAGAAAGATCAGAGTGGATGGGACGACACATGACCATTAGTTCTACAGGTCATGACTCAGCAGCCCACTTGCATCTAAATAGTCAGTAACATTGCTTTGATGATAATAATATTTGTCCTGGACAGAGAAGACAGGTGGCTTGAGAGAATCGAATGACGCTGTCCTTAGATACATCAAGCCTTCATCGCAGAAACAGCTATGTGACGACAGGACTCTGAATACTCATAAGTACACACTTAAAAAAACATAAAGCATCCATTTAAGAAGTTGAGACTGCTTGTTGAAAATTAAAGAACAATCGTGGTGTTGCTGAAATGAAACAAAGCTATTGTCTTACAAATTTTAGAAAAGCTTGATTGAGCCTAGAGCAACTATTTCTTTTTTCCCTCCCATTTTACAGTTAGTTCAGTGCATATTAAGTTTGGTAAGTATATGCTCAAGGATTGATATGCTTCCATATGGTCTGTGACAAAGAATCTGTATGTGTAAGAAAATATATTCTTCAGTCTGGAGAAGAAATCTAAAAATTCACTGTCTTGATGAATAGAAATAGAAAGTCATGTCAATGTTTTAGTCTGTTTTTAGCTCACACAGCTTCAGGCTAAGACTGACTGAGACTACATAAGAGGTCACACATTTACAGCACATACTCTTGTAATTAACTGTTACAACCAGCCAGCTCTTGCATTAAAATACAGCCAGTACATCACAGTATGCAGACATTATGTAACCCTTTTATAATAAGGAAGAACAAGCAGTGAGAATAGATAATTTCACTTCATCTGCAGTGGTAATGAATGCAGGTGCACACCAGAGGTGCATCCTTAGTTCACTTTCTATATTCACATTTCATTCATGACTGCTTTGCAAAATATGATAGGGACCGCATCATTAAATTTGCAAGCAGCAAAACTGATAGAGGAAATTCAGAATAATGGCACGTCCTTTCCTCAGAGAAGAGTTTGTGTGAATCACAGAGTGGTGAAGGGGAAATAAAATTGATTCAGTGCTGCCACAATGAAACCAATAAATCGTGGCTTAAAGGAAAACAGCAGAGAGCACAATTTGTGTCTGTGGTGTAAACGTTTGTTTTTTTAAAACTCTCTATTCTAATATCCAACGACTCCAAATGCCATCACTGTCCAGCTGCTGTAAAAGGGGTTAATTCACAGCTAAAAAAAAAGCCTAGACTAAGTCAAGACTTTCATGTTGCTGTATAGTCAGAGAAGTGTGCTGATAAGGACTGCAGGTTCATAGACAAGGTTGTAAAAGCATCACATTTAACAGCTGTGGAGCTCAGTTACCATCTGTGGCTGCCATTTAGGCTCTATGATAGGGAGACGGTCACAGATGCAAAACCAACATGAAAACAGGCCGATCGAGCCGCTCTCATCACAGGGGTGCTATTACTGCAAGAGCCATGCAGACTGAAATACAAGTAGTTTGAACCACAGTTAAAAACAATTTTAAACCCACTCTGACCAGCTTTCAAATTGACTGCAGCATTTTGCTTTACAACATCCATTTATTTACCCTTGCTTATAGTTCAAGAATTAGATTCATTGCTCATGTCTGACACTTTCCTATCTTATCTATCTATATTTTTGTTATCATTGATTATGAATCAAACAAGAAGACATTTGAAGACCTTTTTTTTGGCTGCGTGCGCAGTCCAACTGATCCCGAACCATCTCAGCTGGTTTATGGGAGACTAAGATGTGATCTGCTGCAGGTATCGAAATGTGTGCTTCATCATTGAACAGCACATAAAGAACATGCAGATGAGTTTTGGGTAACTGTCTTGTTTTTATGACAAGTGACATCATCACTAAGCTCAAAACAGATGTAACAGCTAAATGTTGCACTAACCCCCCCCCCCATTCTTAAATTCTGACCTATTTGAGCTCATTCTTCAACAAGCATATTCCTTTTTCCTTTTTGGTTGCTTGTTTTTCTTTCTCCCTTATTTCTAAATTCTCATCTAGACAAGCAATACTTTATATTAAGTGTAAGTGGTATTTGGAAGTAATCAAGATAAGCTATAACTTCCCAACTGGTGCTCTCAGATCCCAGTAACTTTAATTACCTTCTGAAGCTGGGGTAACTCTTTGGTCTTCATGTTGTATTTGAGGTTATTGAAGCAAGGCGTTTCCTTGTATAGCACATTTCACATTCAAGACAACTCAAAGTGCTTTACATTACACATCAAAAGCATTACATTAAAAGCGGAGTGCAAAAGAAACATTATAAAGTGCATAATAATGTTATCTAAAGCTTAGGTGGACATTGTGTGCGTATGCAGCAATGAAAATATAATGGAAAGAAAACATTTATCTAGTCCATATTCATGTTAGTAGGGAAAAGTTATCATTTATCTCATTAGGGTTCACTGTCTGAGCATTAGTGTTCTACAGTGGATTCATTCCACTGCAGAGTGTTGATAAACCGTGGTCAGCCTCTTTCATGTAATACTCCAAGTAGTCAGTTTAATAATGAGCTCAAATAAACTCCACGGCTGTGCAACCCTGCGTGGAATAAGCAGAGACAGATAACAGATAAATCCCAAAATGAGAATCGGTTCACAGCACCAGATCTACAATTACATATAACTACATCTTCAATTATCAATAAAGTCAAAGCCTGAGCTTGTGCTGAGAGGCATGACATTGATGCAGCCAGTCACTAAATAGCAGATTTGGTGTGTGTAAATTATGCAGCATATTTATCAGCTGTTTGTCAGATAACCAAATCAAACCCAAGTTTCACTTTAGAGCCGAGCATATATTGCTGTTAAGAAACGAGAAACATTGCCTGTTTCACAAGGGACTGCGTTAGATAAGGGTGATTTAATCAAGTTCCTGTGAATCTGCAACTTGTCATAAATAAATGGGGGAGAGCTAATCATCCTCTGTGCGGGAGCCAGCCTTTTAAACTGCTGCGCAATTTAAAGCTTGACATGTCAAAAGGAGGTTCGGGAGAAAAACTTATAGTTTTTCTTAATGACAGCATAATGAAATACATTACCATTCAACATGACAGATCTGATCTGAAGGATGTGCTGTTCATTCAAAGCATCAAAATATATTCTATTCCAGTGTTTTGCAAGTGAAATCATGTCTAGAGTGAAATAATATATGCAGCAATTACGATACATGAAATAGCAGATTGACAGCTCTCTGAGGCTGTCTGAACTCATGCTCAGCAATCCTTAGAGCTACAACACCCACACATCTTAGTGTGTGGATATTACCATCAGCTATCCGTGCACAACATTGACATCTGTCTATTACTAAAACATGGCAGTCAATGATACAGATTTTTACTTAGTTGTTGCACCACAGGGACAGCCTGTAGAGCACCAAAGTTAATACTGCAATTATAATGACAAATGACTTTTTTAAATCTCTACCCACCCGGTACTGGAATACATCAGCCTGGATTATAGTGATGAAACTGCAATGCTCCTCCAAAAATCATACATTTAAGTTGCTGGTAAAAAGTTGTTCTTATGCTGTGGGAACTCAAGCATGCAGTGTAAGCCACCATCCATTTGGATTTAATATGTCATTCTTACCATTTAAATTTGGCCAACTTTGTGAGAGAAATAGAAATAAACATATAAATGAATAAATAAACAGAATCACAATAAAAAACAACATGACATAGCGATGAAGTGAAATGACAGACCAAATTACGACAGAGCTGCTCAGAAGTGTCCCTCATCGGCTCATCGGTTGAATGATGATTGTTAACCTTGCATTATTATACTGTACCATGGTGGTGTAAAAATAAGCATGCATATCTGAAGCATTCACCCCTTTGAACTGAATTGAATTGAAATGAATTGAACCCTGGAAGCATTTGGGTGCTGATGAGAGCTGTTGCTGTTGTTCTGAAAGCAAAATGCATCCTTGCTTGATACAGAATTTCAGCTGCTCAACAGTTCTGGACCCACTATGTTGTATTTTTCCTTTCATAAATGAGTGATGGGTCATTATGGACTTGACTACGGGGCTGTAATGCTGCTATAAAAGCAGGATGGGATTTTTTGAAATAAGCAAGAATTTGATAGAAAAAAGAAATAAACTGCTATGTAGCCATATACATTGCTCCAAAACCGGTATTGATCATGTAGCATTAATTGTACCCTAACAGATGAGTATGACTAAAACCACTGTACCACAATGTGCTGCTTTCTCTCCTCATTATTCTGGTGGCAGATGGCAGCCTCCATGATTTCCATAACAGTTTTCAAGTTTTGATTTTTCAGACCACAAGACAGTTTTCCATTTCAGCTCAGCCCACTTTAAAGACCCATTATATAACTTTTTGACCTTAAAACTCCGCTTTCCGGACTGTTTTGATGGCACAGGGAGATCTATTATGTGCATTTCTACAGCCGTTACGTCCCAGCAGCGCCCTGCGGCTGAGAAAGCGCACTATAGAACTTTCACATCCGGGACGCCGCCTGCTGAGTTTCGTTTTGCGCATGTGCTACATGCTAGCAAGTGAATGTAAACAAACTGGTCAATTTGAAAGCACGCTGGCGGATTCAGCAAAGAAACGTTAAGAAGACGTTATCGGAGGAAGAGAGGAAACTAAGGAGAGCCAATGAAGAGCAAGAGATAAGACAAGAGTCGAGACAAGACTGTTTTTTACTGTCTGGAGGGAGCTCACAGTACAGGTAGGATCCAAGATGGATGCGGAATTAGCCCTTGAAAGGGGGCGCGTCACTGAGAAAATAGTATAAGTTAAATAGTGGGTCTTTAAAGCTGTGTAAAGCACTGGTGTTTCTGGATATTGGTTATTGTTTTTCCTTGATGATTTGATTGTTCATAGACAATAGTTTTCAGAAGAATTCCTAAGCTCATCCACAGTAGGATCTCATCAATATACTGTATATATATATATATATATATATATATATATATATAATTTTTGCTGCTAGGGGGGCCCAAAATTACACCCACTCAAAATTCATTTTCCTCCTTGCTGTTTGTGTGGATTCTTGATATAATTTGGCAGTACAGCCTTTAATGGATTGAAGGATCAATTCCAATCTTTACTTCTAAAAGGCTGGGAGGCTAATTTTCTTCTTGACAGCCACAAGAGAAACCACAACCAAAGATTTGCTTCATAAGGAAACATAGCTCTATCTAACTTAAAATGATTTTCTTAAGGAATAAAAGTACCAACATGTACTAAGACATTTCAAGATTCGAGGTACTTGTGGACAGTATGTTACTACCTTAGAGCACAAATGGCTCCTTAAACCATCTTGAAGGAGAAGTGTGTGGATGAGTAGGAGTGACAGGACTTTCTAGGTCAAGGAAAGTGAATCCCAGGAAAGCTTTTACCTAGAGCAAGACGATTTGCTTATCTTGAGCTGCCAAAGCTATAATCACATTGCCAGTCTGCAAGGATGCAGTATTTATAGGCATTTCTATTCATATAAACAGCAAATTACAGCTAAAGTAATCATCTTCCCAAGTCATAATTTAAGCTGGGTCATTAACCTTGTCACAATGTTTAATTGAATACAATTTTTTAATGGATTTGTTGTTGAAAAAGAGACACATTTTAAAAGTTTGAGTGGTTACATAAGGAAATCTCATAAGACGATGGCCCAGTTTTTCTTTTTCTTTGTACATTATTCCTTTTATGTGTATACCTTTTGGGTGTTATCCAAACAAATACAGACTGTTTGGACAAGATATTTTGTCCAAAAGTGAGAATTTGAGTTACTGTCAATCTGTGCCAGACGTGTTATTATCTGGAGTCCTGCCCAGTGTTTTGGGGGTTATACTTCAAGCCCCTGTAAACAAGCTAGACCATGAATAATTTACAGTATGGACAGATTTACCAGAGCCATACCATCACAGCTACACTTCATTTTCACTGTCTGATTCACTTGTGATTGGAATGAAATGCCAAAATGTCTTCAGGATTTTGGCATTTACTCACACTCTCTTTCAGTCATGAAATTCGGATAAATCCACAATAACTCCTACGCCCTGTTTTATAAACAGCAAACCCATACTCCACTTCAGTATGTTTTGTTTTGAGAGCAGCCTACTCCTGAACAAGTGGTCTGCAGAAAACAACTGCAACTGGACCACAACAGCTACTTGTCGTCAAACAATAAATGATTCATCTAACAGAGTATAAACGGAATATATCTGTGCAACGCAACATGATTTGAGAAGTTTGAGCAAAAACTAAAAGATTTGCAGCAGATATTTTGTCTAAATGAAATCATACTTAAATGCAAACATTTGAAATTACTGATATATTAAAAAAATTGATATGCTAGAGTTAAATCTGAAATTTGTGAAATAAAGTTTTAAAAAATCTGTCATGGATGTTAGAAGTATAATCACAGGATAACTTTTATCCAGCAGAATGAAATTTGTACTCCATCAGGGACAATTATGTCGACTTTGTTTTTTTAAGACTATCCTTTGCCCAAATCCATTTTCATGGAGCGTTTGTTCATGCAGGCCTAAAGCGCCTATGGTTATGTTTGTAGAATATGTCACCTGTATTGCGACCTGTCCAGGGTGTACCCTGCCTCTCGCCTGATACTTGCTGGGATAGGCTCCGGCCCACCCGCGACCCTGCATGGATTAAGCGGTATGGAAAATGGATGGATGGATGGTCACCTGTATTGTTCTGTGAGAGCAAGCGCATGTGAATTTTAAAAATGGTCTCCATGAAGGTAATAAGCACAGTTTGTTGAATTGACCTATTCAAGTCTAAATCATGCTAGTTTTTTTTAATCTATGTTTTAATAACCTTAAATAATTGTTTTTTTTTGCCAGAATAAACAGGGAGTGAAAGGGTTTTGCTGTAATTTGGTGTGTTTACATGTAACCAGTCAGCCAGCAAAATGGTGTCCAATGTGGGGTTGGCTGCATAGTAAAAAGAATGGATTCAAGTCCTAGCCATGATTTTTTTCTAACCCCTCATCAACAATTTTCTAAAGCCAACCAGGACGTGACAAGGATTGTCTTAAATAGGCCTAAAAGTTTTTGTTTTACTTAACAAAAGTCAAAACTGAAAAATCATCTTATGTTGCTGTTGAAATTTTTCATGAACTTATAAATGATTGAAAATGCTAAGTTTCCAACAACCTCTGATCTTTTCATGAGGATTTTATAGCATCTTAAAGTAGCACTATGTTACCTTTTGACCTTAAAAATATATGTTTCTGACTCGTTTTGATGGCACAGTGACATTTATTATGTACATTCCTGGAGCCATCCCTAGGCATGGTCACGTTACTCAAAAGCTTATATGAATTTGTATTTCTTTACTATTGCTTATAGGGTTGCACCTTACAGAGTGGTATCATGGGTAGTTTATTTAAGGATATTAAAATCTACTTATATGATTGTTTTAATTTATTGGTTTTATTTTGCTTTGGTGGCCAACACAGCTGAGGAAAATTTTGAAACAAGAATGTGGAGTTTTTGTTGATGCAGGATGTTTCTTGTCAACTGGTTGTTCCTTCCCCTCTGCTTACTGTGTGTTACCAATCTGAAAATGTCTTTCACTTCAGAAAACCTCAAAGGCATTGAATTGTTTATTATTGATCAATCTTGAATTGTGCAATAAGGCGTGCCTTAGGTTCTTTTAGTGAGTGACTGTAAAGATTTACTGTTTATGTTTTGAAATCTATTTCCTGCTTTATGGGGCTCTAATCCGACTCAGAATTACTTATTTTGGGAATTCAACCAACATAGAAGCTACAGAGATGGGCCTGCATGCAGTCCTCTAAAAAAGCTAGCAATGCGTAACTGCTTGATGATGACCCAGTCTATATGTTATGATTATTAGTTGAAAGTTACCTTAAACTAGAAAGGGAGGACTAAAGCCTAATTCACCACCACTAGAAAAAAAAATACATACAATAAAGAACACAGAAGTATTGATGAAATAATCACAGCACTGGGCATTTTCTATTATTTATAACACTGAGTTTAATTTTTTCACAAGGTACTTCCTCATAATTTCTGTATTTAAAACACAATGTAGCCTTAATATCAGTGTCCTAAAGTAGGGAACAGATCACAGCATCAGGTGGACATGCATCTGCAAGCTCTGTGTCGCACAAACACAGAGAAAATACAGTCCCTGCTGGGATCTCGACAGGGATGCTCTTGCATGTTTCCACACCAGTTCTACTAAAACAAGTTCCCCGCTGATACTAATTTGTAGGGCATCGTTGCTGCATTGTCTGCTCTGCAGCTCAAAGAAATACAAATGGACAAAGCTGTTATTTCTCCATATACTGTAGAAGAATCATAAGGAAATGCAGCCAGGCAATTCTCCAGTGCTGGCACAGTGCCATAGAGATTCCTCTGGCTCTGCAAGATTAGGAACAGAGTTTCACAAAATCTTACCATGAATGCAACATAAGAGTACAGAGTGAGTTGGCAACATTAGTTTTTGATTGTAAAGATTTAGTGCATTTAAACGGCAAACTTATTTTGAAAAGTTAAACAAATGGACTTCCTGAGTTTACTGGGGCATCAAGACTGTCAAACAGTAAATCAAACAATTCTTCTTCAATTCTGAGCTGTCAGATCAGGTTGAGTTTTCTGGAGTGCTAGCAAGATAGTACAAAGCACTTAGCAAATGTTCTTCGAGAGTTAAATGGACAGCCAGTAACCTTCTGTTTTATTGGATTGTGTGAGTGCCTGTGCCAGGCATTAGGCTAAACAACTTCTATTTCTCCCCAAACCCTGTAATAGTGTTCAAGGACCTCTGTCTGCCAAAGGTCAGCGCCTGTCAAAGACAATGGCTGTTAAATTAGAAATACGCCATTCTTTCATTCGCTTGAGCGCCCATGGTGGTGGTCCCATCAGGTATATTAGCTGAAGTACAGGGACAGCGCATGTCCCTCAAAAACCGTTGAGCTCGTAATAGCATCGGGGCCTACTGTGGACAAAGATTCTGACCTTGAAGTCCAAGGAAGCTTGACATATAAAGGCAATTTATATCAAGAAAGTTTTGGTATTGTCAGCATCAGTTAGAGCAGGCAGGAAATGTAATTTCTCATACTTAGCATCTGATGGTGAAGGTCTAGAGAGCAGAGCACTCCACAATTCATCCAAAGAGAAAAAAAACATCTCAAAATGAGAAACGGAAGCTCAAATTTTTCTTTCATTGCAAGTAATGATGATGTGTTACAGGAAATGACTGAAGGAGGGAGAAGAAGGGAAGGTGAGTCTGAAGGGCTGATCTGAAGGAGTGGAGTTTAGAGTAAAGTGGTTATGTGCAATTTTCCAACAGGTGATTTTTAACATTGAGGGTGTTAAAAGGACTTCTGGCTCCATTACCAAATCACAAGTGGTAGTGAGTACTTATCAAGTTTATAAAGGTAGACGGTGTAGGCTACAGCCTATGTTTCTGCAGCAAAATGATGTTGCTGGAAGTATCATATCAAGTTTAAGTTTTTCAAAGTTTTAAAAATTACTTGTTCAAGATCAATATCAGTATTCGGTGACTGCACTGCAAACGCTCAAGTTTGTAAAACATAAGCATTCAAGGATGGGAAGTTAAAATTCAGGAGATGTTAAGATCAGACTTACCAATTCTGCTTGATTTCAATTCGAATTTCCATGTTTACACAAACGTATTGAACTCATTGGTGTGAAATCTTTACACGTTTTCTATCATGTTTTTAAAATAAGATCTGAAACCGGCCGAAATACTGATCTTAAGCTGAACCGTAGAAGTAAAAGCACAAAAAACAGTATTGCGTCATTTCTGACTTGTTTCCTCAAAACAAATATGCTTGAAAAGACCAATACTTCTTCAATGATAGATCAATCCCTGTTTTTCCTCAAACTTTTGTAGAATTAAAGTCATATTGAACTTTGTTGGTGCAGCAGCTGATTGTGATGACATCTACTCTTGGGAAATCAGAATTATGAGACAACTGGAACGCACCAAGAGGTTAGAGAAGAGACAGGGTGCAAGGTGAATGCTGAATTAACCTTCGTAAGGGGGGGGCAAAATACAAGAATCTACCAAAATTGTAAAAAAAATATAAGGCCAGATGGTCGATGAACATTTGTAATTCTGTAATGACCTGGGTGACTCGGACTCGAAAGAGAAGCCAAACTGGGACTAAACAAGTTTAACAAGTTTTATTTCCAC
>JBBBVU010000012.1:5631406-5658899 GCA_037177055.1 Atherinosoma microstoma
GTTAAATACTGTGGAGAACAGGTGAACAGCATGATGATAATTACCAGGCACAGGTGGAGACAATCAGACCATGACAAATTCAGCTTTTTTCACCTTCTAATCTCTCAATGGAGTCTTTTACTTTTGTAAAAACTTCTTTCATAATAGTTCCACAAAAATTTTTAGTCATTTCTGTGTCCACGTTCACACACATACTCACAAATAAGAAGTCATGTCCCAGGACAAAAATCAATAGATTACCTTCTGTGACAGTCAGGCCAACTGCTGTGAGACTGCTGTGTTGGAAAACGTAACAGAAGCTTTTATTTTAGCACAACATAGCCCAACTGAAGACTTTCACTTCCAAACACTATGCACTGTGTACTGTAATACTACCAAGCCTTTCAACCTGACAGTCAAAACTGAGCTTGCCAAGGTGCAGTTGTTCTTTGATCTGGAGTGGTTGTCGAACTCTTTATCAGACAATGGTGTGACAAGAGCGGAAAGCTCCAAGGTAATCTTTGTTATTCTGCTAGAAGAACTTCTGCCCACAGGGAGAAGATTCCCAGACTGTTTAATCAGCCATATTAATCATACATTATTTATTACAATTACAAAAGCTGCTCTCCAAGGCAATAGCCCTTGAAGACATGCAGCTTGAAAAAGAGTGTGTGTGAATAGATTAAACTGAGCCTTTGGCTCTTGTAAAAAGAACAAAATATGTTGGTCGGGACCAAGACAGAAGACATCTTACCATCAGCCCTACATGATGTTATTCCAAAGGCAGAAAGAAATTACATATGTGTTAAGGCTGTGTAGTATTATCACCCAAAATGTTAGAAATGCCCTGAAAGCTTGCTCTTGTCATCTGTGTCTGCACTCAAAGGCATCGGGCTGGAACACAAAAGTTGATTATCTCCCAAAACAAATAAGGCACAATGGGGGAATGTAATAATTGAGATTAAAACGTTGAATTTTTTTGTCAAAGAGCATGCCTCAGTTGTCTTTATCAGTTGCTTGGTTCACTGCTGTTCTTTCTGAGGATGAGCATCTTTGCCAGAGACATAGCACAGCACAGAGCTTGCCATAGGTTGTCCTCCAGGTCATCCATCATCATGGCTCAGCCGTGCTGAGGTATGCTTAGGTGAGCCTGATTAAAGCCAAGGATGCCTCCCGACCTGCTCCAAAGGAAATGAGAAGGGAGGGAGGACTTGCGACCCTGCTCCATCCATCTCCCTACTGCTTTATTCATGTGCTATCTGGTTCACTGGCTTTTGCTTTTTGTTCCCTCTCCATTACTTGGATTCTACAGCAGGTGCTGGTGAATTGTGCATGTCTCATTATATGTCTCACAATGCTTCCCTTACTCCTCGTTTGTGTGTGGATAAATGTGCCGAGAGAGATTATCGCCAATCATCTGTTCACAGGATCTACCTTTTCAGATGATAAGAACAGAATTAGCCACAGAATCAATTTTTTTTTATCATTATCATTTTTTGCAGCTACAGCTCCCGCTGTTACTGCTAAGTCTGTTCCTGGTATAACAGAACATCATTGAACTATATTAACTAAAATAAGTTGAATATGCAATTGTAGATATTTAACTTCCCTCTGATCTCAGGCTTACAGTCATTTTGAGTTCCTGTACAATAATTTTGGTTGCTATTCTATTTGTTCATTTCAGTCTTCTTTTGTTGCATTTTTGTTGTTGTAGTTTTTATTAATTATATATTTTTTGTATTCCAATTAGTGGTGGAAAGAGAATTGTGATTTGTTTTATTTTGCTTTAGCATTTCTACTGTTTAATACTACATGGTTAAAGCTCAAACTTTAAATCTATTGAATATTATTTCCATTTGTATACTGTATGATTAAATCACACACCAATTCTTTTTGCACTAAAGTGTGCATCACATAAATGTTGCAGCTGGTAAAAGTTGGACTAATTACTTTTATTAACTGTTGGGCAGCTTGTGAACTCCTCGACTAGGAAAGTCTCACCTTTCTACTCAATAATACAGCATATGCATGCTTGTTGATTAGCTTATATTTTTATCAACACTCTTATTAAATCATGATGTGCTGGGAAGTATAAAACTAAAATAGGAGTTTAAACCAGAGCAAAATGGTTAAAATAATTTTCTGAAGTGCAACTCTTTAATCAATATAATTTTTTTAACACTTCTTTAGAAGATTTGAGGATTCTTTTTCTTACTATAATAAATCAAACACATAAAAATCCCTTATTTTAACATAGGTGTTTGTCCAAATGCAAAAAACACAATCTTTTTCTGTTCTGAAATGCTGCTCCATAGGCTCAATACAAAGCTCAAATAGAGGCTTAGAAAGCTAAACGGTTTATGAGCTCCAAGACTAGATTCAACCATGCATGAACAGTAATCAGTCAAATTTAAAATCAATTCTAAATGCTTAATCCATGCAGAGATGTCTGAATTAGAATGAAGTGATTTGGTCTGCCTTTACAAATCTGGAGTGCGGCATGTAGAGCAGGATGGGATTGTATGAGAGGTGTGACTTGACGCCAACATAGAGAGTTACATTACTACAGCTTGAGCTATAAAATGAAGACTTTTATCCAAGTGATAAATTCTAATAAGCGCTGCAAAAGGGAAGGATTTGTAATTTCCCTTTCTGGAGATTTTGTATATTGAAACCATACAACATTAATATCTGGTGAAGTCCTTTTAATTTAACTCAAAGAATTTCAGGGGACTCCGACCGTTATTGAAAAAATCTAAATAAATCAAACATATATTGCATCAATCAAAATATCAATCACTATATCTACTTTATGGTACATTTAAGTTGGCATTTGCTAGATTGATAAAGGAAATTAGTGAACTTTGCGTCATAAATAACTGGATAAACATCGCGACATGCATTTCTCTGCTACATCAGAAACAGATCAGACCCACAGAAATTATGTAAAGCGGTGTGTTACATCTCTGTGTTATCAAGGCGAGGGTACATCTATCAGCACTAAATACAAAGCACAGTCATTAGCTTTCATTTGGAAGAGAAAAGCACTGAGCGGCTTCTTTTTTCAGATGGTGATACAAAAATACAAAAAAGAGCCCACTGGAGGAGAGTCTGGAGGTGGGATGATTAGCACAACTTGCTATTACTGCCATGTTCTGTTGACTGCCATGACAGACAGCTTTCCACATTGATACATAATCTGTAATCCAGTTTACTGGAGGTGCACAGCACTTTTAGTCATATGTTTGATTGATTCTGTGGTTTTGAGAGATGCTCTACAAATAGACCTTGGATGGTCTTGGAAATTATTTTCCATCCTATTCTTTAGTTTCATTATGAGCACATTTGGTATTTAATGGTTATATATAAGAAAATATATTTTTTTTTTAAAAGACAGGGACTGTGATTAAACTGAGGAAGTAATCAAGGTACTGTATGCTCAAACAAATAATGTTAGATACTGGCATGACTGGGGCAGTTTAGTGTCTGGGCTTTGATGTCAACTTGCAGAATTGAGGCACAAATTCATTTCTGTTGTCAAATGGTACATTAAGATTTAAAAGGTTTAAAATTAAACCTTTTACCCAAGTCTGTTGTTAATTAAAAATTAAACCACTGAATGTGGATAGTATAAAAAGAACATATCACTAAACACCTTGGATTTTAAGTATTTGTGTGGGAATTAGTTTTAAATGATGTATTGTGTATTATTATTATTAGATGTTAAGAAAAATGAGAGGAGTTGCACAGTGCACTTTTATGCTTTATGAGCTTTCAAAGCTGAGGGGACGAGTGATTGAGCTCTTATTGAGGTGAGAGAAAATATAAGCTTTCTTTGATATGAAGACAAATGATGAATATTTGTACATCAACTGCTTTCAAGTTCATAATGCAAATTCATTCAGAACTAGTTGCAAATTTAAGCATCGAGGCAACCTTAAAGAGACGGCAGCCATTTGCCGTTGTTTTTCTGATTATTTGAGATGGTATTTCTCCTGCTGAGAAGAACATTGTCAACCTTTACATTCTCATTTGGGAAAATGTCATGGGGAAAAAAAGAAACTTTAGACTCAAGTAACCATTTTTTTATTTGAAGGATTTAAGATTTGTATCACAAAGTGCTTTTCAAACAGGAAGTGTAACAGATTTGCATCTCCAAAGGGAAGGGATGCACAACGTTTTGCTTTGTTTGCCTGCTTTTGTAAAGCAGAAAATAAAATATGCTGCATCATGTTCCTGATTTGAATAAATAAGCTTTTTGGATTTTGTTAGACCCTTTTCAATTTGTAAAGTGAAATGAGAACTTATGAGATTAATACAGCTTACCTTTGTGGAACATCCAGGCTTTAGCACTCACCAGAGTTACTGCTGCACAAAAACAAGATTTTTTAAAACTTGTTTTTATACTTCTAATGAGCTGTTTCATCTGAAGAGCCTCATCCTGCTGCTGATGTGAATAAACCTTGTGTAATATATGTTTTGAATTCAAAATGAGTTTAGCTTTTGCCTTCTATTGTGTAATGTGGCCTTTAAATGCAAAAAAAATATTATATGTGAAGTGTGAAGTGAGTGTTCCTGTTTCTGTCCTTATAATGGGGGTATTTTCAGATATCTGCACTGCTATGATAAATCAGCTACTGAAAAATATCCCAACCAAGATTCTTGTCTCCTGTCAGGGGAGACATCCTCATATTAACAAATGTATAATGAGATTTTTGTTCCAGGGAGAGCTGCTTCTCTGGGTACATCAGGATTTTTTTTTTTGGCAGAAATAGAGGACATAAAGTGTAATCCTCTAATGACAGTCAGGCCTGGCTTGGCTCACATATTGCTGCGAAGGTAGCTACAGTGGATCCTGTTAACTTCAATTTGCTCACCGCTGCTGAGCCAGCAGACTGAACTGAATGATAAGGGACTAGATTCAAGCCTAATCCTTCTATCGCACTCCGTCTCTGCCCCCCCCCCACCCCCCCTTCCCCTCAAACCAACCTCTACCAAATGATTTGCCATGACCCTTGGCTATGGAAAAAAGCCAGTAAAATGTTCCTATAGGTGTAATGTGATGTTCTTTTTCTTGTCTTGTCTTGACTGATTTTCATTTCTTACAAAAATGGAAACATAAAAAAAGAGCTTTGTTCCTTGGGTTTTTTTGGGGTTTTTTTCATGCTGTTTTTGCTTTTAACTTTCTTTCCTGGCAGCACAAACGGTTTGGAAAAGGCGGCCTTCCCTTTGTGTATGTGATATTATGTGGCAATGCAGAGATGGGCATGTAAGCCTCATAATCTGGACCTATCCATTTGGGATGTGACCCATCCTCATGTTTTGAACAAATATCACTCACAAATGTATGTCTACATTTTTAATGCTGTCGTATTTGGTTTATTTATTAGTTTTGGGTCACTTCCAAACATATGTAACCACTGGCAAACCTGGCATCTTTATATAAATGCAAAAAGGAAACTGCTCGGCTTTATGATTCTGTGTAATTCATATCTTAATTCCACTTCACTATTAAACAGGAACATTTTCTTGCAATGTGCTTGAGAGTTTTTTTCTTTTCTCCACCGGAAAAGCTTTTTTTGTTGTTGTTTTTCCTGTTTATTGCGCTTTATTTGACTGCTGTCAGAGCCGTTTCATGTGCATCAGCATCAGCATTTGAATTTCAACTCAAAGAGAGAACCTCTGTCTGAACCAGAAGCTCTGCAGGAAGCTCAGCACAAGAATGCAGACGACCCAGAAACAGACCCGTGTGTGTGTGCTTATGTGTATGTGTGTGTGTGTGTGTGTGTGTGCGTGTGCGTGCATGCATTCACGCGCATTTGTGTGTGTCTGTTGTGGAGAGGAGTTGATAACAATGAGATGATGTAGATGAGTAATATTCGTGTTTTTGTTGCACTAATGCAGAATGGAGAGCTACAGAAGATTATTTAGAGGGAAAGCAGATGACTGATGTAACTTCTGTCTTATTTGTTAAAAACAATAGACTTTAATTACCTTTAAAAAGCTGAGATGTACCTGATCATCAATTAATATAAGATGTGAATTAAAATGAAGTGGAATATAGAAGCCATATGTTCCCTGTTGGCAGCTGATCACGGCCATTTCTGAGGTTTTAAATTCACATCATGCGTCTCAGAAACTCCTTGTCTCTTAGAACAATGGAGCATAGAAATTCGAGGCTGTTTTGAAGCCATCTGTCATATCTCAGATTTCTGAGCTTTGATCAGTTTATTAGTGATGAAACTTTAGTTGGAACATTTGATCATTCATTTGCATAATTGAATTAGTTCACAGTCAATAATCCACTGATTTAAAACTGAAAACAAGGTACATTTAAAATTACATAGTGTAAAATTATTTTTTGTGGCTTATGACTTAAGATACAAATGGTGTAAGAATTCCTTACTTCATACCCTCCTTAATGCCATATTTAGATTTTTAGAAGTCCTTCCAAATAAGTGACTCACATGAGGTATAAAATCTTAACATACTGTATAGTGATATCTCCATTGTTACAAACTTAAAAAGGGTAAAGGATCATTTGATGCCACATGTGGAAGTTATATGAGACCAGATAAAAAATGTTGTGTGCAGAAGAATTAATGCATCAGGTTGCTTAAATAAAAAAGGTCTACTTTCTTATTTATACATCACCAACACGTTACAGCTTCTCAGTACGGCTTCTCTCATCCTAAAATTGATGCATATTCTTATTATGACAGTTTCGCAAACTGATGTAATACTGCCCATGTACACAACAGATGTAACAGATATGTAATAAAAAAAAAACACATAACAAAGAAATCAATTATGTTGCCTTGAGACTGTGTTAAATTAGCAGAATCACTAAACTCAGGTGACATTTCAGGTTAAGAATCATGATAGCTTTAGGGAAAGATAGTTAGGGTTAGTAAAAAGGCATCAAATATAAAGAGAAAAGAGGCAAAAATATGTGTGCATATAAGAATGAGTGTTGCAGAGAGTAGTGTGATAGCTCTGGGGGGAAAATTGCACCATCTCATAACGGATTTTGCAGCAGATGGCTGTCTGCCTTGTTGGGGTGGGCAGCCCGCCCTTGTCTCTGACCTGGTGTCATTCTTTTTCAGCATGGAGAGCAGTTGAAGGCCAATGAATTTTCATGCTAAAGGTAGCCCTTTGGGGAGGAATCCATAGTTTATTTGGGCTGTGCTGTGGGAATATTTTCACCAACTCGCCTGTATTATTAAATCTGGATTTGGTCTGAGGACTTAATGAGACTCATTTAGTACTCTTATCTTCTTTGAAAGCATCTTCTGGCTCCCACAGCTAACCTCACCATCACCATTCCTTCTTTACACCTCCAGATTTTACATCTCTGTTGCATCACACATTCAATGCTTCGTTTTGTGGAGGCTGGCCTTAGGTAAGACTCAGCAAGGTCTTTTCAGCCGGGATTCGAACATTTATAAATTCTTTTATGAGGGGGGTATTCCCCAGTATTGTTTCGTGTATTACCCACGAAAGCTGCAAATGATGACTTCATAGAAAAGAATTGGATTCGGGCACAATAAAATATTCATAACGCATTTGGAACAAATCCCATCATAATCCGCCTCTGTAATTTCCTTTGACTGTGAAGGAAAATGTGAGAGGCAGCTGCTATCTCTTGAGATGCCTCCCGACAAATTCTGGCTGCATCAAAACTTCAGTGAGGGAGGTGACAATGTCAGGTGCTGCATTGTGGAGGAGTGCAAACTGCAGGTGGAAAACAGTGTTTGAGATTTACTGGTGTTAGGTTTGTCCCTGGCCAGGTTTCTCTACTGACACCTAATGGCTAAAGATATAAAATATTTAAAAATATCCTCCAAAAATCAGAGGATTCCACTGGACATGCCACATAAATCTTTTCCTTACTAGAGCAGGGACTCCCTGAATAAATCCACTTTTTTTTTTTTTTTTTTTTTTTACAGTATCTTATTTGTGTCCTCCCCACACACACACACACACTTTCTTGCTGTAAATAAATCATTTTACTTTTCCTCACACCTTTTTCCCTCTTTCAAGGTGCTACTGAACTTATTGAGTCTCAGTATGTTACCTGTTTTTATGATAAATTATTAAGCTAGCCATCAAATAAGTCCATTTTTTCTCTTGAGCTAGCTTATGTTCCTAAAAAGCAATATAAATGTGTGCTGATTGTTATTGTTATCATTTTCAATTATCACTATTATTATATATCTTTATGTCCATAATCATAGACTTAAAATTGGAAAGTCCTGTAGTTTTATTACATGTGTTGTGATCTACTTTGGTTTCACCATACCTCACCCGAAGTTCATCTGAGTAGCAACAGGACCAATATTCAAAGCCTTAAAACCACGTCAAGAAAATAGAACACAGTGCCTGACTTTTGAAGTGCTTGAAGGTTAATTATTCAAGACTTCCCTCGCCTGACAACAAGCCAAGAACAGCAAGATAGCGTGGTGAGCCGCAGCTTCTTCTTTATTCCCTTAGAGAGAATCACAAGTTTAAAACCAGTGTTCTGCTATAATTGAGATGCACATGTTGTCTGAAGTCTGGCGCCTTTGCGCACGGCAGAAGAAAATGTAGGACAAGCAAGAGCAGAGCAATCAGTGGTGTGATTCTAATCAGCTACAAGATTAATCTGTTCTTTGTTTTATTGATGCATTGTGAGTGTGAAATGGCTGAATAGATTTGCTGGTTCATCTGTTTTAAAGACATGTACCTTTACACTATAGTGGATATTCTGAACATGTATGAAAAACACAGTCAGATGAAGGTCTTCATAATTAGTCGCCCATAGTATTAAAAGGCAGTCAGATGCATTTAAAATTCACAGACTGCAAATTTTGTGTATTGCATGAAAAAAGAATATGAGAATTATAAAAAAAAATAGGGGGAGGTGTAGAGGAATAATTTATTTAGAAGATTTAGACAATGAAATGGAACAAACTTTTGATGGCACTTGTGAATGAAAATCCTTCTTATTCTGCATCATTGACATCCTCCCTTTTCCCATCATTAGCAGTCAAAGTGAGCAGCAAAGAAAAAAAGCAGAGTTTTGACCTAAATCTTGACCTTATGCCCCCAGCTTTAGACTACTTAGCAGCATTATTTAGTGAAGTTTTCAACAGATGACAACGTCAATAAAAAAAAAACACTTTATGATTCATTTTGAAAAGCCATCAAAAGCAGTAAATTCAAAATCAGCTCCACAGTCAGAGTATATTTTACCTCACACCCCGACCCGTATGAACAAAAATGAGTTTTACTGACATGATTAGGCTCATGCACAGTATCATAGGCAACATTGGGCTCATCTAAGGATAGAAAAACATGCCAATTCGACTAAAATGGTTCAACTTTCACTGAAAAATGACCAAGCTTATCCCTCTACAGCCTGTTACAACTACTGTATTTCAGGTTGTGCAGGTTACACCCACTCATAGTTCCTATGAGGAAATAAGGCTATAAGGCTATATTAATTCCAAAGCACCATCCTGAATGAATGAGCCATGTAGTGGCTGTTATTTTTTTTCAAAATTTTATTTATCATGTTGTCTGGTCCTGCTGAGTACTTGTGTTTAGGGTGATCTGTAATTTGACATTACTGTATACTTTCACTTAACCCTCCTATTATCTTTGGGGTCAATTTGACCCCAATCAACATTCAACATGTCAATAAATATATTTGTCATGATTTTTTTCTCTTCAAATTTGATGACTTTTCCTTTTTTAATGAGGAAAACTGGGTAAATGTGAAACCAACATGCTGATATGTTTTCAGTGTACTGTACACATGTTGTACGCAGTAGTGTTTATCTGGGTCAATTTGACCTCCGACTGTTTCAGCTGTATAAAACATATTAAAAAAATATCAAAAAATGACATACATTTGTTTAGATTGTTTAGAAAGACGTTCAAGACTGTATATCATGCAACTTTTATAATTTTAAAAAACTTAAGGCCATTTTCTTAATATAATGATGACTGTAGAACCGCTGACAGTTCAGACAACGTGGTGGAAGGAGAATATTTTGATATTTTCCACTTAAAGGGAGCAAGCAAAAAATGGTTCTAGTGAAGATACCTGGAGTAGCTCCTAAAAAAAATAAAAAATCAGGCCATGAGGTCAATTCTTGATATGGCTTAAGGACTGGATGGTTATAACATTACATATGATCTTTTTTTTAAATATTTATTTGAGGACCTGAGTTATATGTTGATAATACCTCATATCTAGATAAGACATGGCCTTTCAACAACATCAAGAGCTGCTATAACTGTTGCAAAGGACATACTCACACATATTTGCATACATAGCACAGAACAATCGCTAACACAATACGAAAATGTACTTTGATATACTTTTTTTGTAGATAAAGAACTGTTATATGCTCCTTACTATAGTTTGGATGACGATGTTATGTTTTATTCTTCAAAATGTTTTGTTTTTTTTCCACCTGGGTCAAATTGACCCCGAACACAATATACATTATTATTGTTGATAACAGAAATAGTTTTTCATTTCAAATGATAAAGATGTAAATATTTCTAAGAAATCATTTATATAGCCATTGAAACAACAGGAGAGAAAATGTTCCCAGTTTTAGATTAATCACTGAGATTTTATGTATTCAGGTATTCTGGATGTATAAGGGGGGCAAGTGGGGTGATGATGTATTATTTACAGGGCTAGTAAGGTAGCTAACTAACAAACATAAAGTACCTGACATATAAACTTAGGTAAAATATATGATTATACACTTTTTTGGAGGTGTCAATCACTGGGGTCAAATTGATCCCAAAGATTAAAGATGTTGGTAGATTTGGAGGTAATACGAGGGTTAAATGTCCTGGATGTTTTTTTGTTTACATCACCATTCATCCATCTAACCATCCATCTTCTGCCGCTTATCCGGGATTGGGTCATAGGGGCAGCAGCCTGAGCAGGGAAGCCCAGACTTCCCATTCCCCAGCCACATCCACCAGCTCATCCGGGGGGATCCCGAGGCGCTCCCAGGCCAGCCGAGAGATGTAATCTCTACAGCGTGTCCTGGGCCTTCCCGGGGTGTCCTCCCGGTGGGACGTGCCAGAAATGCCTCACCAGGGAGGTGTCCAGGAGGCATCCTAACCAGATGCCCGAGCCACCTTATCTGGCTCCTCTGGATGCAGAGGAGCAGCGGCTCTTCTCTGAGCCCCTCCCAGATGACCGAGCTTCTCACCCTATCTCTAAGGGAGAACCCGGCCATCTTGCGGAGGAAACTCATTTCGGCCGCTTGTATTTGCAATCTCGTTCTTTCAGTCACTACCGAACCCTAGGTGGCCATAGGTGACGGTAGGAACGTAGATCGAGAGCTTTGCCTTTTGGCTTAGCTTATTCTTCACCACGACTGACCGATGCAGAGCCCGCATCACTGCAGCCACCGCACCGATCCGCCTATCGATCTTCTGCTCCATCCTTCCCTCACTCATGAGCAAGACCCCAAGATACTTGAACTCCTCCACGTGTTTACATCACATATCTAATAGGTCTATACTGTAGATATGTTTTTTTCTATTTTTTTTTACATCAACTCTTTGTGCCCTGTGCCGATTTCTTTGGCCTCTAAATAAAATGAGTCAAAAGAAAAAAGTTTCAGGCTTGCCGGAAAAAAAAGAAAAAAAAGAAACAGATTTTCATTATGAATCTTTATGTCTTTGGACTGATGCAGCTGTAGCTCTAAACCTCTTTCTAATCATATTACAAATTATATACATCATCTCTTCAAAGGACAACTCTGATAAAGTGAAGAGGAACCAAATTTGTAAGTTTTTTTTTTTTTTTTTAGCATAGACAGTTGAGGATAGTTTTCCAAAATGACCTTTTTGGCACATTTTCGGCACAGTTTGGGATTATCCCCAATTAGGGGACCTCTGTTTTTCTTGGGTGAAAATTTAAGTAAACTTTATATATAAAGTCTTTCAGCCTAATTGGACTTTTTAGAAATATCTTTCTTTGTGCAACCTAATATATTATTTGAATGATCATCATGTTCTCTGTAACATTTGATCTTATTGAAAAGAGGGCCAATGGTGTCTCTATACTTTAGATATAATCTGCTATCAAGACAGGACAGTGTCATTGACTTGTATGGTATTATAAACAATAGAATAACATACGGTTTTGCATAATTTGTCAACATATACACCCATATCACCAATTATCATCATCAAAAAGTGCTAGATCAGTTTGTGTCAGGGATTAAAAAGTCTGGAATCACTGGAATGCCAATACTGTGTAACAGCAGAACATCCAAGTAAACTTAATTATCTCATTTTAATTACTGAAATGTATGCACAGTTGTTTTGCAGCATCATAGCAGTGAGGCAACAGGTAAGTCTTTTGTAAAACAGGTGTCCTAAAATATTCCACTTGGTATTGCTCTCATCATAAATTTGTTCAAGTCAAACATAACGGCACAGATTTGAGCGAGCTCATTGATCATACTGTAGCTACTGTAGGTGTGTTCGACAGTGAGATGAGTTGTATAATGAAAAGTGGCCCATACTTGGCTGCTCTAATTTACACTGTAATAACCTTGCTCCTAGCAGTTACACTGTGAATGTGCTCTACAAAACAAGAAATGAATCAGCATCCAGATATCACCAGAATGCTCTTGCTGATTTCTTTTGCCCCAATACAAAATCAATAATAGATAGGAAACTGAACTATTTTGCTAACCTGCATCCTTTGCACCAGCTCTTTTGTAGGCAGGTTGATAGCACGAACCTTGTGCTTGATCCAGAGCTTTGTTGAAAAATAAAAAATCAGCCCAACATTCATACAAGTGATATATTTGGAGAGCAATGAAAGTTTTAAACATCAGCATCAATCTGCCTGAATCATAAATGAGAAAATGAAGTGCATGGAGTTTAAAAAAAAAAAAAAAGTATTTCATCATTGACCTGAATAGATGCACATGCATTTTTAACAAGGTTGCTTTCTCAAACAAAAGACTCCAAAAAAGAAAAAAGACAGAAGTAAATCAACTCTGTTGTCACAGAGTGAGGATTTTTCTAAGTAAAGAACTTTTGTGTATCCTATTTTTGATTGTCTTCTGATGGCGGAATTTTGGGTTTTCAGTGATGAGGGAAAGGCATAAACTGGTGTCAACCAGAAAGCAAAATATAAGGTACTTTGAGGCTTAAAATTTTCTGGCAGAGAACCAGAAATCCTGCTTAATTCTTCCTCCATCAAACAAAAGCAGCACCCATTCAGCTCTCCATTGTAGCAAATGGTTTCAAGAGCACTTAAACACAGTACCGTAGAATTTATCATCATATCTTTTTCTGTTTGTTTGTTGTTGTTTTTTTGTCTTTAAGTGTCAAAAACATATCAGCATCCATTGCTGAAAAATTTGGAGCATTGTCAGAATCAGGTATTATTTGCCAAGTATGTGCAGACAAACATAAGGCTGTATGGAATCTAGCACTTGACCTAAATGCCTTGTCAGTATGTTCTTGCATATTTGCAGTCTTACTTTTCAGTAGGCTACATTGATGGAGTATTTATGGGTTTCTACAAAAATGACTACGATAACTGCAACTAATCCAGAAGGCTCTAATCCTCACGAAGACAAAAAAGAAGAAGAAAAAAACGGAAAACAAACAATCAATAAATCAATCAATCAATACTTGAAAATTGTGATGCTGGTGTACAGGTCCCTGAATGGTTCCGGGCGGAAATGACCTGTTGATCCTAAATGAGCCACCAAGACTTCTGAGATCATATGGGTGAAGTTTGCTTTCCATGCTGAGAGCTAAAACTAAACAAGGAGAACCAGCTTTAGCTTTTATGCTCCAAATATCTGGAGCAAACTTCCAGAAAACCTGCACGCTGCTCCAAACCTAAGTTCAAGTTTTAAAGCCACAGCTGTTAGTCAAGCTGAGGAAATTTTCTTTTTAATCTGTTTTCTTGAATATGTACACTGCTGCTGAGGGTGATGATAATGTATTACCTGTTGATGTTTGTTTGTTTAATTTATAATTCACTGAATAGTCACTTGGCTGTTTTCTTTCTTTCTTCTTGTCATGCTTGGGTTGCCCTAATTTGTGAAATGTGTTATATTAAAAACTTACTTATGCCTTACTTTAATAAAAGCGTAACAAACTGGATTTCTGATCACTCGGCATGTGAAGCCCCGCCCTACAGGCAATGTTGCATCAGAATATCCGGGATACGTCATCAGCCCTCACCGGGTACTTCCTCTACCGACAGCACACACTTTAAAGTTAGCTCTGAAAGTAGGGTTGCTTTGGACTTGTTATGGCTGAACAAATTGTCGTGGAGAAAATGAGCGAACTGCAAGTGGACGGGGACAAAAAGGTACAATTTTGTCTTTGGACAGGCTTAATTTGTTTGTCATAAGCCACCTTGCAGCTAGTCTGGCTTGTCGTGAAGTTCATGCTGTCAAAGCAGTTAACAATGTGGCGATAATGCTACGGGCAACTGGATTGTATGGGATATTTTATATTAGCTTTACTTCAATAACTATTTTCAAGTTGTAAATGAATATATCTGTTTTTGTTTAACCGTGTTTATGTGATATATTTATTTGGTCATGGTGAGATTACGCGAGGACAGTTGGTTTATTTAGTGTCGCTAACGTGGCTAAGCATCATGTGCACAGTCTAGCCAAACTCAGTTCAAATTTCTGACAATTTAATATTTATTTACCGTCTGGTAGACTCAAATATGTTTAACCAAATTTTTGGGCATTGAATGAATCACAGCAGTGTATTTTATTGATCGGCTAACATCCGGTTTACAACAGGCAAACTGCCGCCGCAGGATCGGCATATGACGTTGTCTTCAGAGTGGCAGGCCATTGTCTGTTAAAGGATCTCTGCATCTTTCACTAAAAGAGATGCCTTGAAATTTCACAGATTTCTACAGAGCGCTATAATATCACCTCCTGTATACTGTATATAACTCAATACATTTTTTGATAAGTTATGTCATGTTCTTATCTTACTTAATAGGCTATAACTACCCAAATAGATGGACTTACATGTTTTGTGTCTGGTCATATTTCATAAGAGATGTCCATGAATTGTCATGTCAATCGTGTCTCTGGTCAAACGTCCTTATGTTTAAAGACTTGTAACTTTATGGTGTGATGTTTTGACAGGGGGCAACTCCAAGTGGTAAGGATGGAGGGAAGAAGAAGGCTAAAAATGCTTCTGTGGAGTCTGCAAGCAGGGCTGAGGTGAGTTGTTTGTGCCTATATGGCTCTATATTAGTATTTTACGTTGTTTTACAAGTACCAAGATCATAAGCTATTATTGTGTAGTTCCCTGTCATTGAAACTCTGTGTAGTTCCCTGTCATTGAAACTCGTAGTAACATCTTAGCTCAAATACAAATTGATTTCATGGTTATTGAGTTGTTCATTTGATAATGTATATGTTTTTTAATAATATCATCATACATGAGTACAGTCATAACATTTAATTTGCATAGCTTTCAGAGATTTGCACAGATAAATGTGCAAACTGAAAAAAAGTTTTACAGAGATAGTTGTAGCACTGTAGCAGTAGTGTAGTTGCATTTATGGACTGGAAATAGATTTGATCAGTTTAAAAACAAATTGAAAATGAAATATTGGTTTTGGCTAAGAAGTAGACAGGAAACATGGCTTTTTACACATAACGTTGGTGCATAAGGTGAAAGTGTTGCTCTACCGCATTTTTGCAGCACAAGTTTCAAGATATGGTAAAGAGCAATTCAAACAACTGCAAGTAGTCATTGTAATCTCTTTTAATGTCCATTTTTTAATGATATGTTGCAATGTAATATTTTTTATTAGCATGTACATACTCAAAAAATAAGATTCTTTTAAATGTTTTCACTAACTCAAAATTAGTAAATTATCTAAAGCCACAAAGGTACTGATATATTTTTACATTAGCCTTGAACACACCAATCAAACTCTGGCTTTTGTGTTCCTGTGTTTTTTTTTAATGGGATGTTGCCGTTCCGATTGGTTGCTGTCTGCAACTTCACTTCTAGATGCCACTAAGATCTTTTCCCTCTGACAGCTAAGTCTATATACACATGGCATTGATCTTTAAATTTTCATTCAGGTCTTCCTCTTTAAATTCTGTGGAAGCACACATAAAAGGGGGTGTTTTGTGCATCATTGGATGCTGCTTCTGCACAACATATCAAACCACTTCATTCAAGAAGAGCATGCTGATCAAATGGAGAGGTGTAGAACAATTCAAAAATCATCATGGAAAAAAAAACTAAATGCTGTAATGAAGACGACTAGAGGAATGCTGCCAGACATTTTTTTTTTGTTTATTATTAATTCATTGTCTGTAATTGCATATAACGGTATGTACAATTAGCTGTGGAAATTGCATAAGGCATTGACCCAGAACAAGCTAATTTAATGTGATTAAATATCCTCTGATACAGCCTACAGGCTTAGATTTTTTTTTTTAAATCAGTCTTGGGGCCAATGTCAGCAGATTAAAATAGACTTGTCAGAAAATCTAAATATATAAAAACATGGACATGAAACAGCTTACATTTTGTTTTAGTGGAACTACATGGCTTCTGTGGTGGAACAATGTCATACTCAACAGGTTTTCATATGAAATATTCTCTCAGCTAATAATTTACATCTTGAGTTGTTAATCCACAGCTGAGTTCTGGTCAAAATTACTTTTTTTGTGTTTGTCTTTGGCAATCCAACATTTCTTTAAATTCAATTAAGTAATTTAATTATTGTTAGAATGCCGAATACCTTTAAGTTAGAATACTTCTAACTAATTAAATGTTTTATTTGATTTTAGCTGTCTGGGATATTGGGACAAAAGTCAGTGAAATTATGTTTTTTTCCTTAAACAGTTTAATCTGAGACTTGTAACATAAACTACTCTGAAGCAAGTTATGTGTTCTCCCAAATTATGATGATGTTTTAGCCTGATTAAAGGATTGCCTTCACTGCACAGAAAACACCAATTTCAAACTCAATATACTTCAGTAAACCTAGTTTGCTGTGGCTAAAAACTGCAATTGTATTTGGATGATTGGCAGAGGCTTAGATGAATGTACATTAAAATGTCTTTCTTCCCTAATGTAAAATTGGTTCTGTTTTAATTTGCCCTAATCCCAAATCGTACTATATTAAAATATACAGATATGGCGTCTTGTGAACTGGACAAATCTAAATGTCCTTTTGCAGTCAGAATTTGATTTAAAAAAGAAAAAAGGCTTCTTTATCAATGGTCCAAATTCTGAAACTATATAATCTGAAGACTGGAATTATTCAGGAAATCAAGCTAACACCATTAAAAACATTCCTTTAAATGAAAGAATACAACAAGATGTCTCTTTAGACTTCAAACAGAATTCTTCACGCTGTCAGCATTTAAAAGATTTTTAAAGTCTTTGGACATTAAGAGTGACAAATGGGTTCAAACTTCAGCTGCTGTTTCCCTCGTTTACAAGATGATTATAAAAAAACAAGTTGATGAGGTAGCAGTTGAACAAAAAAAAAAAGAAAAAATTATTTCTAATATTACATCACATCCTCCTCTAATGCCTTGATGTGTTTGATGTGCAGTTTACCAAAACTGCCATTAATAAAGCTGTTTTTTTTCCCTTGCAGGGTTTAGATGAACACTTCTTGAGTGTTGTTCATAGTGAGAGCATTATCTACAACCTGTCCATTCCCTTACAACTTTCCTTTCTTTCCAGTTGTCACCGCCGCCTCAGTACATCGATGAGCGGCTTAATTTGTATGCAAAGCTGAAAGCTGAGCATGACACTCTGATGGCAGAGAGAGCTGCAAAGGATAGCAAACCCATCAAGGTGACCCTGCCTGATGGGAAGGTGGTGGAGGTGGAGTCCTGGAAGACCACACCATACCAAGTGGCATGTGGAATCAGGTCGGTGTAATCCTAGGGCTGCTGTAATGATTATATTACAACATTTTGTAATGCAGCATTTAAAAAAAAAAAAAAAAAAAAGAAGCAAGGAACATGATTGCCAAACATGAGCTGCCAGGTTTATTTATGCAGGCATTACATGTTACTGCTTTCAAAAGGTTTCACAGCGCCCAGATTATGAAACCGTAATTGGAAATGACACCTGCCAACATTTCATTGAAGACCAAAGAAATAGGCTGGCTAAATGAATAAATAAATTGATCTGTTGCGAGCTTCAAAATGAAGCTTTTTAGTTTCTCCTTCTATTATTGTTGGTATAAGAAGGGCTTGTATAATAGATGCAAATTCAGCCATTTAACACATCACATGTTCATGTGTACACTATTCAATGTGTAACATTCAATTTTTTACGGTGCAGTCAAGGTCTTGCTGACAACACAGTGATTGCCAAAGTAAACAACGGTGTGTGGGACTTGGATAGACCTCTGGAAGAAGACTGTAGCCTTCAGTTGCTCAAATTTGATGATGAAGAAGCACAAGCTGTAAGTAAAACATTTTAATTGACTTTTGGAAAAGTGCCTCAATAATTTAGTCTAAAGCACGATGGCGTGAAACTCATTTTTGTTTTCCATTTAGAAAAAATAACATGCTTACAGTGTCTTCATTTTGTTTTGGGAGAAAACTACAATAAAGTTCTAGTTGTAGTTCTACTTTTATTTGATTTTAGAAGGATTTATGTTGTTAAATGGATTAAAAACCATGGGTTTTAATTAAATGATGCTTTTGTGTACATTCTTTAGGTGTACTGGCACTCCAGCGCTCACATCCTGGGTGAAGCCATGGAGAGGGTGTACGGAGGCTGCCTCTGCTATGGTCCTCCTATCGAGAATGGTTTCTACTATGACATGTTTTTGGAGACTGAGTGAGTTGGACAGTTTTGGTTTTGATTTGGCTTATTCTTTTTAAGTAATGGTATTATACATCAGTGTTATTCTTTGTCTGTACTTCAGGGTGTAACAGTCATCAAACAGGTTCTCTAAGACTAGTGGCTAATATGAAACATTGATACTGAAATATGCGCTTGGGTGTGGAAATCATGTCTTCTTCACCTTAACCCTCTGCTCACAAAATTGATGGAAGCAAATATGATTTAATATCTCAGATATAGAGACTACTTCGGTTAAGCTTTGAAGTCTTAGTACATTTCCCTTGTAAACAACTTTTTCACTTGACCTCTCTCTACACCAAGTGCTTTTCTCTTCGCTTTGGGCTGCAAGAGAGCCTGAGCAGTGCTGTCTAATTAATTCTGCAACCCTGCTAATGAAGTCATTTTATGCTAATGACATTCTTAGAGACTGTTTTTTACAAGGATATTTTGACATTGCTTAAGCCCTTAAGCCAAAGACTTAAAGTATTTGTCTATACTTGGCTGAGGTTATCAGTTTCATGGTGGACAACAGGTCTGTCCACCGTAAAATATCAGGTCACAACTCCAGTACCCTTTGGAAACTGTTGCAGATTATAATGGAGACTGTGTGCATATTTATTTTTAAGTGAGAAAGCTGTGTTGGATGTAATGGAGCTATTATGCTTATTTCTTTATTTTGCGAACAGAGGTGTGTCAAGCAATGACTTCCCAGGTTTGGAAAACCTGTGCAAGAAAATCATCAAGGAGAAGCAGCCATTTGAGAGGCTGGAGATAAAGAAGGAAACTCTGCTGGAAATGTTTAAGGTATCCCAAAACACCAACACCTATGCAAAGATAACAGTGAAGATATAAAGACTCTGAATGTTCAAAAACTTGTTTTTTTTTTACAGTACAACAAGTTTAAATGTCGCATTCTGAATGAGAAAGTCACTACCCCCACCACCACAGTTTACAGGTGAGTTTAGGGCATGTCAATGTTTTTTTGTTTTTTTTCATTGTCTGCAAATTCATTCAATAACCCAAAAATTACATTGGTTTCATTGCACCCACAAATTCTTTATATGCAAAGCAAAATGCGTTTGGTTCCTCAGTGCCTTGGACTTCTGCTGTTGTCCAAAAATGGCTAAAAAAGAACCACAACTATTTAGCCAATCTGTTGTATTTAGTGGCATCTCCCTTCCTTATGACAAACAGGTCATTCCCACAGTTCCTATAGTGAAGCCAGGAATCTACACATTAAGTTCTCATGCCAAGTATATGATTTAAACTGGTCCTTAATTGAAACGTCATAAAGGCTTTCTTTGTTTTAAAGATGAAAATGTGCAGTTTAGTCAATTTAAAGGTTTACTTCTAGGCATTTAAATGCAACAGAGCATATACAAGATTTATTTTTCTTATTGTCCCATAACAAACGGTAAACAGACCTTTTATTATATTAAAAGGATGTTTTCACCTTGAACAAAACAAGAAATATTCAAACTAAATTTCTATTCTTTACTTTAGATGTGGACCCTTAATTGACCTGTGTCGGGGGCCTCATGTGAGGCACACTGGAAAGATCAAGGCGCTTAAGATCCACAAGGTTAGTGTTTGTTATCAGCTGCACAGCACCTGAAGTGCTGTCGTATATTTTGTTTGTCCCCATTTCAGAGGAGAGTTGCACGTGTTTTACTCTCGGGGGAATTTGATGGACTCTAAAGAACGATGAAAGTTGATATTCTTCCTTTGGTGAACTAGAATTCCTCTACTTACTGGGAGGGAAAGGCGGACATGGAAACTCTCCAGAGGATCTACGGAATCTCCTTCCCCGACCCCAAAATGCTCAAAGAGTGGGAGAAGTTTCAGGAGGAGGCCAAGAACAGAGATCACCGCAAACTGGGACGGGTATGAACTGAAATGCAAATGGGTTCCACTGCTATTGGGGTATGTTATATATGTACATAAAAAAAAATCCATGACCCATTTATAACAGAATGACTACGTTAGCATGAAACATTTAATTATACTTCATTGTGTTTAGGGAATTAATGGTTTAGGGTGTGTAACAACCGCTCAGTGTAATTACACTTGTTGAAAAGCTAAACAGGAAAATGAGCACATGCACGAACTAGAATTAAAACGTGATGAGCTGCTGCATTATGCCAGCTCGAAGCCAGTTTGACCCAAGAGGTGGCTTTTAATTTTCCATCCCACCTACAAAGGTTTTTTTTTATTTTAAATTCAGGAGCAGGACCTCTTCTTCTTCCATGAACTGAGTCCGGGGAGCTGCTTCTTTCTGCCAAAGGGGGCCTTCATCTACAACGCGCTGATTGAGTTCATCAGAGTGAGTTCAAGCTGTCAGACCCGCAATGAATAATTGCAGTGATCTGACTCCAGGCTTTGAGATGCAAGAAAAGGCAGAAAGTTGACTTTTTCAGGAAGACCTGATGAGAATAAAATGAACACATCCTTGCATTTTATCACGCAGTGTCCCAACAAGAGTTAAGAGCTAACTTTCAACTATCAGTGCTGCTACTTCTAACTGAAACTTTTAGCGGCATGAGCACAAAATTAAAGCGGCACTGCTTGCATCAACAGTCAGCTCAGCTCAGTCTTAGTAAACTTAGTGATAATTGCTCTGTCAATAAACAATTTGCAGTAGAACTTCTGAAATGTCATCAATTTAAACGGATTTGATTTCTACGTTTTAAATGTGTAGAAACTTTTAATCCCTCTGTGTTTTTTCTTTAGACATTATGGGATTAAAAAGATCTGAAGGTTAAACTGTAAAGAGATGCTTTTCTTAACAATTAAATATAAATATTTTTTTTTATGTAAACGATCTTATTAATTACCAAGGCATTTATTAGTTATACAGTTAAAGTACAGCATCATCTGTAATTGGTGATAACCGGTTAAAGTTCACTAACCAGGGAAAAAAAACTGTAGAAGAGAACACAAACAAAACACTTTGCCATGTACATGACTATAATACACAGAGGAACTTGCTTTGCTTTTGGACCACACAGCAGCAGATACAGTACGTGGTGTTGCTTTCTTTCTCTGACACAGTTGTGTAAACCGTTTGTCTCAGAGAGGGTCTGCCTTTTTCCTGTGAGCTCACCTGATTATTCCTGTAATTATTTAGTCAGGAATTTGTTAATGTATTCGGAAAGGAAGCTTTGAATGACTGTTTTTTTTGTTCTTTTTTTGTAAAATGAAATGATCATTTTGATAATGCTAGTAAAAACAAACATTTAAAAAAAAATTATGTATGTAAAATGTAGCTGAATGCTTGCAGTCGTCAGCTTTTAACAAAATAAAATAATGAGGAAAAGGACGTTTTCCGTCCGTCCTCCGTCCGTTTTCATTCGAAACAATTTCTTCAAGTTTATGCAAAGTGTGAGGAATCGTTGGTTATGAAGTGATATGGCTTATGCTAAGTGTTGCTGGGTAAAATTTCTTAGAAATCAGTCTTTACCTTGTAATATGTTGAAGCCTCAAAGGTAAAACAAATAATTCAGTTGTAAGTTGCTTTGGACATAAGCAACTTCTAAATGACTGTAGAATAGAATAAATAATATTTGCATACCCTGGTAGGAAAATGGTTAATCATGACTTTACTTTGATGATACTTGAGCATATTTGTAGTAACTTATTACACCACTGGTTATTTCTGACCTGGAAATGGAAAAGCATTGCTAATGGTGGCAGTCTTTGAACAGTTCTTTATCATTGTCTTACAAGTAATGTGTGTGTATTGGTCTTTGAAATGGAACTAAAGTCAATACAGGCATTATATTATAATGCATTTAATTTGACAAAATATTATTATTTGACAGAGTGAGTACAGGAGGAGGGGCTTCCAGGAGGTGGTAACACCAAACATCTACAACAGCAAGCTCTGGGTGACCTCTGGCCATTGGCAACACTACAGCGATAACATGTTCTCCTTCGAAGTGGAAAAGGAGATCTTTGCCCTCAAACCCATGAACTGCCCGGGACATTGGTGAGACTTCTTTTTCAATACTGCCATTTTGTTTTTACTTAGAATATATGTTTTTTTGTTTGTTTTTTGACAAATAAAGAAGAATTACTGTAAAAGAAAAAGAAGACCAGCTTATTTCATCTTTAAAAAGAACAGAAATCTTCTGACGTTTCTGTCCTCTGAGAAATGACTGCTTACTGCAGAAGGCAGGGGTGTAGTTATTAATTAATGTATTTATTTAACCAAATTTTTCCCCCAACGTTAGATGCATTTACATCAAATAAGCCCTCAGTACTGTCAGAATAAAAAGGTTTAGGCCTGATACATTTTTTTAGCGGGGGCAAACCAGACTTGCATAGTTTTACGAAGTTTAAATGTGGATTTATCTTTCCTTGACTCTGTATTTGGGAAGTGGATTCATACTTTAGTGCTACTGAAGTTTGTTAATCAGTCAAGCTCAATGTGTAACAGACTGTTGTTACGCAGTGTTTTCTTTTGTTTAATGGTCCTTTTCAGCTCAGTCTGTAGATTTATTCAAATCTTTTATCTTCTTCTTATTGCTCCAATTTCTTTTTTTCTTTTTTTTCATCTGCAAATCATATCTAAATCAAAATTGAGCCTTCCAACATGTTTTGTTGTGATTATCAGTTAGATGAGATGCTGAGTCCAGGCTTTGACGGCAGTACTTGGTAGAGAAATGTTCAGATATTGTGCTCTAGTGGACCGTTATGTTTTTACACTCTGCTTGTTTGCCTCCTTGGCACCAGTCTCATGTTTGATCACCGTCCTCGCTCCTGGCGAGAGCTGCCCCTCCGCATGGCCGACTTTGGCGTCCTGCACAGAAACGAGCTGTCAGGAGCCCTGACTGGCCTCACCCGAGTCCGCCGCTTCCAGCAGGATGATGCACATATCTTCTGCACCATGGACCAGGTGAGGCCTAGTCCCACTCACAATACACACATTTCTGATGAAGCTCTGATGGAAAAGGTTGCCTGAGGAGATTTATTTTACACATCAAAGTCTGTTTACAACCTCGGGGCTCACCACTGTATATAGTATGTGAGCGGAGAAAAATTGCATAAAGCTGTCTATGGCTGATAAATTGCCTCAAGTGACGTTGCTCGAGGTTCTGTCTGTGAGGTTGAAGACCACAGTTTTTGAAATAAATAATTTCTCTTGAATCTCAGCTGCTGAACTGTTATCTCATACATTGTGGTTAATGCAGATGGCAGAATTGCTGAAAAACGTCCAAGTTTCTGTTTGCGCTGCATCAACTTTTTATTAAAAAGTTAGCAATATCTTCATGACAGTTTTATAGGAAGGCAGTACTATTTTGGTGGAGTGCTTTTTAACACTTGTGCATATCACATTGCATTAACTACCATTTGGATAAATGCTTCCGTTTGATTTAGGCCTAAAAACTGCATCTCCACATATAGCACTTTTAAAAACAAACAAAGTTGACCAAAGTGCTCTACGCAAGCATTAAAAAAAGGCAATACCCATTTGCAAGAAGATTTTTAAGCCTTCTGGTAGATTACTAGCTTACTAGCGCAGGGATAATTCCGTAAAGCCATGTTACCAGTGAGTAGTACGGATCAGGCATGATATGGTATGCCTAGCATGGCATCATACTAAAGCAACAGCAGGAAAGGTTACGCAACAAACAGCGATATAATAGTGAGTAATGTTTGTAGTTCCAGAGACGACCCGACACTAGTGTTTGTTGGCATCTTTTTCTTATTTTCTTTTCAACATCAAGTGAATGGTGAAGTGAAACAACTGAATCCCATCTCGTACGCTTGCTTTTGTCGTGAGAAGTGATGGAAGGGCACATGTAAATGGTAAATGGAATGTACAGCTTTTTTCCTGTCATATGACAGCTCAAAGCCTTTTGGCATTCACCCATTCACACACACATTCATACAGCACTTATATTGAATCATACTGAGTGCTTCTACACACATTCATACCCCCGATAGGCACATCAGGAGGCAAGGTGTGGTTCAGTGTCTTGCCCAAGGACACTTCGACATGTAGTCAGGGGAATCAAATGGCCGACCTTCTGGTTGGCAGGCGACTGCTCTTCCACTTGAGCTACAGCCGCCACATGCGATAAACTTTTAATAATGTTTGTGTTATTATTGACTCCAGATTGAGGAGGAGATTAAGGGCTGCCTGGACTTCCTGAGGACCGTATATGAAGTCTTCGGCTTCACTTTCAAACTGAACCTTTCCACAAGGCCAGAGAAGTTTCTAGGAGAACCATCGATCTGGGACCAAGCAGAAAAGGTAAGAGGAAAGCCTTGTTTCTTTCCATGTAATCAAAAAATATGAACACCTCTCACACAAAATCTTACCACAGAATTAAGATGGTGATGTATGATACTAGACAGAAACTCCTCTGCCACTCCACTGACAGCAGTGTGAGATTTGTAGACCCAGAGAAAATCTATATTTTGATGAGTTTTTCTTTCCTTGTAAACCTGTCATCATTTCAGAAGAAGAAATCTCTTCTTTTTTCTTTTTTTTGTTCTCTTGAGATTTTTTTTCCCACCTATTGGTTCTATCACTGTCAGCCTGTGCTGTCAAATCAAGTTTGTTCTCTGAAGACCCACTCCCGTTTATTTATTTTTATTAAAAGCCATTTATTTTTACATCTGTAGTTCATCTCCTAATTTGCTCATCGTTTGTTTTAAAACAATCATGAACAAGTATTTTAAAGATAGGGATGGACAGGGTGATAATAGTTTAGAATAATAGTTTATTTCAATGAAACACAAAAAAATGATCCATCCTGATTAAAGTTGAAGTCTAAGAGACGAATTTGTAGAATCAGTGTTAAAGCCGATAAAGGTGCTACATGCTCCTGTCTCGCATTGTAAAGAACTCTTGTGTGTGAAAGACATACATTCGTTTGTTAGTCTGGCAAGTCTTTACTAGCAGCATCTGAATACATCAGAAGGTGCTCATCAGCAGACACAAAGCTTGGGTAGAATTTTGCGCAAGGGTGGGATTTTTTTTTTATTAATTTTTTTTTTCTCATGGCATTCCTTTTCCATTGAATGTGATCGTAGAGTTATTTTACAAGTTAAATACCAGTTATTTCACCCGTGTGACAGTCTGCGGTGCACACTGTCACACTTGATTTCTGCCACAAAGATTTTTGTTTTGTTTGCCTCTGTTGGAAAATCTTGTCTTGCATAATAAAGCCGATGCTTTTGTCCTTTCCTGTCCCCACTTCATCGATTTCCCTTCCTACCCTGTTCATTGTCTTGGCAATGCTGGTTTTGTCATCTTAATTTGTTTTAGGCTGATGTCAGACTGTTTGGGAGTTTTAGAAAGCATCCTGGTTTTTTTTATTTTGTTAACAGAAAATACACATTTCACATTTTCTCATCCTCTGAAAGTAATTTTGGGTTTGTGGTTATTTTATTTTGACTGTGACAAATCACCAGGAACCATACCTGCTCTCATGCTTGAACAGATGAAAAATTTATGAATGAGAATGGTCAAAGGCAGAAAAAGTAAAAAATGTCCTGATTGGCTCCGTTTTGCCCTTCTGTTTTGATTTTTTTGGTTTTTTTTTAGTTTATGGTTTCTTGTAACCCCTTAAAGATCTCATTTTTATTCATACCCCTTGTTTATGCTCTGTGTGGCCTCACTGTTGTTCTCTGTGCTCCAGTTTTATTTCCCTTTCACACATTTTTTCCAGCTAAAAGAAAATCATTACTTTTTGTGAAAGCTCTTTTTAATGTGTCATTTTATTATCAATCAACCAAGCAGTTGCAGTTTGCTAGAAGCATAAATTCAATACTAGACTACAAAGATGACCATATTTTTGTTACTCCACGTGTAAATGTTTCTGTAATTGATTGTTGTTCTTCTGAATTTTATAATGGAAAGGAAAAATTCTCAGGGAAAAACCTTAAAATCAGGATGCAGATTCCATGTTTAATGTTTGCGTATATAAATGTGGAAAACACAAGTGTGACAGATAAGCTGTGCCTAGTGACGAGAACAAAGCTTGCTGCATGTTTCCCTCACCTCATTAAATCTAGCAAGCAGCCATAAAATATTATGGAGGCATTAACATTTCTCAGCTCAGTGATTAGTTCCAGATGACGTAAAGGTCAGGTCTGAAAATACAGCTTTGCTTACTCCCACTATTTACCTCTGTGTTGGTCAAACATCGATAATATAGTTGCAAAGCAATAACTGTTTGTTTTTGCAGCAACTGGAGAACAGCTTGAATGAGTTTGGAGAGAAATGGGTTCTCAACCCGGGTGACGGAGCTTTCTACGGGCCCAAGGTGAGTGATTCACTGCAGCACTGATGTAGTTTAACTGGAATCAGCAGGAGATGTGTTGCTGATCACTCGTTGTTTGTCTGCAGATTGACATTCAGATCAAGGACGCCATCGGTCGATACCATCAGTGTGCCACAATACAGCTTGATTTCCAGCTACCCATCCGCTTCAATCTCTCTTTTGTCAGGTAACTGTCCTACTCTTTTTTTTAGGCCCGAGCACCGAAGGCGGTGCGAAGGCCTATTGAAATTCGAATGTTTATTCTTCTCGTTTTTATTTTTCTTCCCGTTTTTAGGCCCGAGCACCGAAGGCGGTGCGAAGGCCTATTGTATTGCAAGTGTTTCTCGTTTTTATTTTTCTCTTTCTCG
>JBBBVU010000012.1:5693638-5715156 GCA_037177055.1 Atherinosoma microstoma
GGTACACCCTGGACAGGTCGCCAGTCCATCACAGGGCCAACACAGAGAGACAGACAACCATTCACGCACACACTCACCCTAGGGAGGATTTAGAGTGACCAATTAACCTATCATGCATGTCTTTGGACTGGGAGGAAGCTGGAGTACCTGGTGAGAACCCTCGCATACACAGGGAGAACATGCAAACTCCACACAGAGAGGCCACAGTTCCAACCCCTCCGAACCAGCAACCCCCTCTGGCTCAAACTCTGCCCTGGGATTGAACCAGCAACCTTCTTGCTGTGAGGCAGCAGTGCCAACCACCACACCGCAGTGCAGCCCTACACAAACCATATACCTGTAATTCATTATATATGACTCCTGAGCATTTCTGAAACGGGTAACAGCAGATAAAATAGCCTCAAACTTTGTTGCGTTGCTGCTGTTGTGGTGGCACAAGAACTCACAGAACAATCAGGAGGCCAGAGTTTGATAACAAACTTACTTTTTTCTGTTTACAGATAAACTGTTTTCTTGCACACTGGTTCATTGAATTTGGTTTGATTTTCCACAGCCATCAAAGGGGTTTTAGGTGTATATGATAGTTGATCTGCGTTGGTACTGACCTTAAGGGGCCATGATAGGAGCTGCAGTTTTCTCAAGCAGTTCAGCTAATAGTAAATGCATTCATGGCTTGTTTCTTGTGTCCCAAGTGACCAATAAAAAATGTTGATTTTAGATAAAGAAAAAAATGACAAAGTTAATTTGTTGATTGAAGTGTGACAATGTAACATTTGTGTACTGAACAAACATGAAGTCTAAACAAATATTCTGAGAATGGTTGGATATTAAGATGTAAAAGAACAATGTGGCTTTGGTACCTTCCCAAGTGACATTTTGATACACGTACTGGGGAAGTTGGGGAATGACTTGGACAGTTGCTTTCAATAAAAAAAAGATTGATACACTCATATTTATTAATCATATTATTCTTGCAAGTCACTTTTAGCTTCAGACTTGAAAACCCGCTCATCTTCTGATGATCAAGTGGTTTTCTGTCCTCTTCTCTTGCAGCAGTGATGTATCATTGTGATGTTAATTGCTTAGAGGCTGAATGATTTTTATGCTGTTTATTTTAGTTGTTAAAATAGCAAGCTTCTTAACCACTCATTGCATAAAAGTCATTTACTCTTGACAACCTGACCAACATCACATGTCCCCTACAGTCTGCTTGGTGCACTGGAATGTTCACAGTAGGAAATTGAAAACCGACTCATACAAGTCTGGGAGGCGGAAATTAAAATAATGAAGTCAAGCATTTGGAGGCCTACACCGAAAACCTGAAGGAGTTTGGTCTGAGACTTTTTTATTAACCTGTGTCTTTGGTTGGAGGAACCCTTATGAAGTGCAGCTGGCAAACAGTCCCTGAGGCAAAACATGTTTGAAATGGACCACTGCAAACCATCCTATCTCAGTTTTTTTTTTTTTTTTACCACGTTTTGGTTTCCCAACACTGTGTTTCATCATTATACACAACTTTCACCCTGGTTTTTGATGATATTGATCAATTGATCAATGCACATTTCTAAATTTAGTAGATTGTGCTTATCTTGTCCTTCAAGCGCCACTGCAGACTTTAGTACCTGTTCTGAACTCTAAATAAGCAGAAAAAAATCTTCAGTGATTTTCTGCCTCAATTTTTCCACTTAAAAGACAACTTGCATGTCATGGCAGTTTTTCTTATCTCTCCATCTCATAATAGTGCTTAATTCCACTTGTCAAGAAGTTTTCTACTGTGTCAGAAAGAGGCTGTGCAAGTGAGCAGAAAAATGAACTGACATGAAACAAAGATGACTTTTGAGTCCCTGAGGTCTAGTTTTTATCTAAAATTCAAAAATGAAAAGGTGGCTCATTTCAGATAAGATTATGTTATGTGGTGATGTTATTTACTTTTTGATGATGATAAAGCTTTATGCACCAACACATGTTGCCACTCAAACCAACAGTAATTAAGAGTCTCCAATGTTGTACTTTTAGACTAAATAGTTTTGCCGGCTCGGTGGAAGGATACTGGCTTTGGGAAGTTTCCAGGAGGACTGCATACTTTCAAGAATATTTTTCATTTGCATCACAAATAAGAATGCTCAAGTCAAGTATACAACCAGCACCAATTCATCTATTGCATATCGAGTTAGTAAATAGTAGGATTCATTGTCAGCCGATCCATCTTTTGTTGACTAGTTCTGAGGCCTTGTTGAGGATTTTTTTTTACTTTTAACTACTACCATCTATGGCTTCTGTTAAATAACGTTTAAGTTATTAGAAAAGCACCTATCTTTGTTTTACTACTTTTCCTGCTAGCATAGCCTATAATAAGCAAATGTAGTAGCAGAAAATTTCCATTCCATTGGGGCAGCAACTGAAATTGCTTAGTGACAAGGCATTTAGGTTTATAAAACTGTGGAAGGTAAGGGATTCAGGCTGTTGTTCAATATGGGGCCTGCATGGCTCATATTTTAAGCATGTGCCGCCCACATGGGCACCCCAGGTAGTGACGGACTGTGGATACTTAGTTCTGTGGGACCTCCACAATGATGAGAACTACCAAATAAAAAGATCTATTTTCAATTTCAAAGTTTGTATTTTTCAAAATTTTTCTTCAAATTTAGAGGCAAATTAAGACTGACATGAAACTGCAAAATACCATTAATTTATCTTACTTTATTCTTGATGTGTCAGTTTATATTTTATTTGAGATGTCAAAAATATAAGAGATTCCCCACAATTCCTTTTACCTGCTTTCCAATGTTCAAAACTCAAAGATATTCAAATTATTATCATATATGTGAAGAAAAACATCACTTTTTTATATTCAAGTAGCAGGGAAACATTTTGCCTTAACTTTTGAATATAGTTACTGATTATGATCATGGCCTAAAGGATGTTATACATTTGAACAGTTTTCAATTTGGATTCAAACAAAATCCAGCCACATACTGGTGACCTACTCAAAATCTCTACTGATTATAATGGTCTATCCCTTCCTGGTCAGCTAATTGAGATAAAAGTGCAAAGACAGAGCTGTCGGATATCTGCAGATGCATGCCTTACAAGGCATCTGGCCCCTGAGGCCTCAGTTGACCCTAGGATGCTCTAATTGTATGTTCATTAAAATAGTTTGGTTGCTGGAAGGTCTGAATGTAGCTCTAATAGTTGAGGGTAGCACCCAAGGAGAAGGACTCTGCTCTGGGGTATCATGGGGGAAGATTTTTTATCTATAGGTCCATTCATGGAGAAATATTTCTCTCCATTTGGCAAAGGACTGCTCTCTCAGTGGGCTGAGCCAGAAGATAAGAGAGATGACTAAGGGCAGGAGACAAGCTAATGGGAGGGAGATTTCCCATGGCTGAGAAAACCACTAGCAGCTGGCCATCTGCAAAAACACTACAAAGCATGAAAACATGATATTCCCAACAAGCTTTGGCCATTATCAGGATCAGATAAACCATTTAAACTTCTTTTTTTTAAATAGTTTTCATGAAATTATGGCTTTGGGTGGTGTCGAATAGGATGTAATTTATTTATCGCATGATATCTGTCGGGGTTTGGGTTAAAAAGACAGGTTTGTTGACTTCAGACGAGATGTTTATTCGACTTTATTTATCTTATATTATCTTTAGGAAGAAAGTGCACAAGTTAAAAGGAAGTTAATCAGTCTAAGCTATTTTTGCTACTTAGATAAAGTCTTCCTGGCGATAAACACTGCTTTCTTTGCTCGATCTTTCACGTTCCGCTCCTGCAGGTGACATCCTAATTCACGAGAAAGGACCACAAGAAAAGATCTGCCCTGATTACTGGCCAGTCGTAAATTTGTAATTAGCTTGTTCCCCCAAAGTGAGCTATAGTTAAACATAAAAGGCCTCCAAAAAAATCCAAACATGCAATTAGAACTTAAATACTGATTGGAGTGAGATGTAGGGTGGAAAAAAAAAATCTTGTTGGATATTACACACAGAAACACACTCACACTCACTTTCATGGCCCTATCCAAAGCCACCACCGGAAAGCTTGTGGTCTATGAGAGAAAAAATGTCCATAAACATGAGTGTGGGTTTGCCTTGGCTGGAGCACGTTACTGTCTCCCTCTTCACTGGGTGTGTAAATCTTTTCTGCCTCGTGTGCAGTGAATCTGTGTATAGCCTTAAGCAGAGCTGTATGCCAGCATTTTTTTTAACCAACATCTTTGTGGTGCACAATTGTTTCAGTGTTTCCCCTTTCTGCTTCAGGCATCCAGCCAACACAGGGATGGAATATAGACACATACGCCAGCCAGGCTAAGGGCCATGGCTATTTCCTGTGGTGCTGCACTGTGCACAAGGATTGATCATCAAGGCACTGAGAATATTTTTGCGCTGCATCACGTTTCATATGAGCTCACTGTTGCAGACCTGTCTTCTGTGTTCCATTAAATCTGCTCTTTTACTTCTTCTCTCCATGCTGCCCTTACTTCCTGTTTTACTCTGGCTCACTGCAATTGAATAAATCTGTTTCATAACATGAATTCTAAGTGGATTTGAAGCTGCGGTTCATCAGCGGTTTATCTTTTCTGTGACTGCTGTTAATTTTGTGGGAAAATCTGACCACAGCAAAGTCCATTTATAAAAACAAATATTAAGACAGGCACGGCTCTGAGATTTTTTTAAATTCTTATTTCAGCCAAAGAAACCAGAAGAGAAACCCAACCCTCAAGCTGATGAAAACATATTTTTACTTTGTGGGAACACCAACAGAGTCAAGACCCTTCTGGTTCAGCAGCTAAAAGGCATTAGCAGATTTCCAAAAATGTCAGTCTCACACCAATGCTGTTTTTGTACAATAGCCATATTTACATGAGAGTTTTAAATTCCCCTTTAATTCAGAATAAAAATTAAATCCTCTTTAAAAAGATTAAAATTGACCATGTAAATACCCATTCCAAATGAAAAATACCATTCCAAATTAAACTTAAATCCAAAGTAAGTGGCTGTTTTATTCTGATTTTAAATTCAAATTGAATAATTCCTTGATTGTGTATACGTTCATTCAGCTTAAAATCAATTCCAGATATTCTGTGCATGCTCGTTCCCTTGTCTTGTCGCAATGACGCACATATTCTGCGCTGGCCGACACATATTCCAGGATGGCCGCCTGAAGCGAGTGTTGGACTCGAGCTGAGAGTATTCAAGTAAAAGTGAAATAGTACGCTTGTGTCGAGCTGTTAGTTCACAACAATTGAATTTAACACTTAACAACCCTTCAAAAACACTACTTTAAGAATTAAATGCAGGAGCAAAGCTCACTCATCAACCCTCCCATGAGTTGCAAATGTTTTGGTATTCCTTACACCTTTCCAGTTCTTAACTGTTAGATGAGGTCCCCAATAAAAAAGGAAAAAAGTGTCTTTTCAAAGTCTCAAATGGAATTATAGTCTTATCTTAACAGTTCTGACAAGAGTCTGCTCTGACACAAGAACATTTTTACACTTCCTTTATCACATCAACTCTCTTCTTCCGGGAGAAAAAAGGGAAAAAAAACAGTTTGTAAATCAGAAAAAAAAAAACACACAAACCGTTGCAAGGAAAAAAAGTCTACTGTAATCAAGACAGATCACAAAACTTTTTGCGCATTGTCTCGTTCACCACACTCTTAACCCTTCCTTTTCTGTGGTTCCTGGTTCTGGCACCTCAGTGTAGGTGCTGCTATTGCAAGGTGTAAAGGTCACCTAAAACCCTGCGAAGAAGATGCAGGCGGTGAAAGGGGGCTCGGCTTTGAACAGGAAGTGAGCCTCTCCTCCCCCACCTGTCATCTCTCAGAACACTGGGATCCGAGAGCCACAAATCATAAACACCTAGTTAATAGTCACAGAATGAAACGCCACACTTCCAAATCAGATAAACATCTTTACCTTGAGAAGTGTTCAACGCTCATAAAATGTGACTTTTGCACTTTGCCATCTACTGCACACAGTTATGCAACTTTGCAACTTCCTTTACTCTTGTCATCCAATATTTCTACTTTAACAAAAATCCTATCTAAAGCGGAAAATGCCAAACATCACAAATAAAACCCTCAGTATTTTTAATGTGTATTCAGAATATTATAAATGTAACCAAAATCAGAAATGGAAAAACATGAACTAAAGCAAATTAATTAATCAAAAATCATGAACTTAATCTTTAACAGGCTTCAAATTCTTCACAGGTCCATTCTATAGACATTTTATAGATATTTTTGAAATTATAGTTGTGTTTTTTAATTTGTTGTTGTGTTTAGTCATTTGTTGATGTGGTTTGCACTTCAGGGCCACCAGAGTTCAAGAGTTCAAGAGTTCAAGGGACATAAAAAAGGACATCACACAGCACTAGAATCAAAATTAAAGTGAAAATGGTACTTATTATGTGGTCTTCCATGTTGAAAAGAAAAGAAACAGGAACTAGAGTTTGTTTTCTTCTGGTAGACATAAATATGTCACGTCTGCCACCTGTCCAGAACCCTTCCCAATCCCCAGATTTAAGCGGAATGGAATAAAGGCAATGTAAACCTCAATTAATTCTCAATAATTCCTTCTGAATTAAAAAAAACATCCTGTAACCGTGGCCAATGTTTGCAGCAGTTTCCACACACAACCACTAACGGATATTACACAACTTACTGTTTCTTTTTTAAAATCTTATCTGAGGGCCATGAATATTTTTCAAACTTTAGTTTCAAAGTTTGCAAAGGACACTTTAGTGTGATAGAGGTGTGGTCAAATCACAGCAAAGTCTCCTTTGTTAACATAAGGTTTTGTCTATCTAATCATTTAGTTTTCTGAAATTTTTTGAGGTTTTGGGAAATGTTGCTTTTATCCCCCAATGTTTTGTTGTGTCCTCTGTTTTATTTCTATTTCGGAGTTTCCAATACGTCAGTGTTCCTAAAGACATCAACTATTGGCGGTGTTGGATGTCAGCTGATGTCACACACAGTTGAACAAACCACATAGTCGTTATAAACCAGAAAAAAAAACTTCTAAGAATAAGACTCAAAGAATAGCAGGAGGCCTGTACCATATATGGAAAAATGGAGAGGAGTCTAGGAATAACTTTTCAACAGGTTATGATGGGTTTTTTATTATTATTTCTGTCTAATGTCAGTGATTTATGGCTGTGATTATTTTCTACAATCAGAAACAGATGATGGTTCACATATAGAAATGCACTGACTGCAATATCTGAGACATTTTCATTGCCAGCTCCATCCTGCACACAAATTACATTTTTACTATGTTAGAACAGATCTTTTTTTAAAAACTGAGCAAGCTGTTTGTGTTTGTTTTGTTTCGTTTCCATCCACGTCAAGGGCAACAATGCGTAGCAACAAATGTTGATGGAAACCCGAGTTGTTTCAGCTCAGTGTTGCATCAGTAAAAGTCTGTGCATACTCTGCAAGAACAGAGGAATTTGTTGTCTTTCCCAGAGATGCAAGAAAAATTAGACATTATTTTTTTCTTGCAGCCCTGGTTACTTTTCACCTGAGTTCACTTTTCCACTGATGCGAAAGATTCAACAAGGTTGAACTGATAGTTTTTAGATCAAAGTGGTGAGAAAGTATAAAAATCTATGCAACACATGTAAAGCATATAAGGACACGGACACTGTCCTGCATTAACCCCCGCCCCACCTTGGACACCGTTTCATATAAAGTATGAATTAACTGCACCAGCGCACATTTTGCTCTTGTTTTTGCCACCTTGAGAAAATAAACTATTTTCAAAACTTAAGGCAAAATGTTTCCCTGCTACTTGCATGTAAAAAATTGATGTGAAGTATGTAATAACCTTAGGACCAATGGCATCATGAATTTTTGCTACCTTATTTATTATGGTCAAAGTAGAATAGAGAGAAATTTAGAAGCCAAATTAAAAAAAAAAAAAAATCTGTTTAAACTTTTTTCTGCTGTTATAGAAAATAATTCCATTAATTTAATCTGCAAATAGAAACTTGTCAGATTTTGTGTTAATCACCTGTGTGCAATGGCACAATTGTAGATTTTTATGTGTATAAAAGAGAGACAAATGGTAGCCAAATTCATGTCATTACAAAATATATGCAGCCCTTTTTTTTGTGCTAACAAACCTTGTGGGTCGCCAGCAGTAAAAGTTTTTCTCCTTTTATGAGACAGTCTTGGGTAATTATGTATCTTTTACAATACAATTTACAGTTAAAAGTACCTCACAAAGAACTTTACAGAGATTTGGAGAGTTGCAACGTCTTGCTTCTCCCATTTAAGGTGTATGAGTCGATGAGGTTTATTTTGGCTGATGTTGAGCTCAGTGAGGCAGGGATTTGAAGAGAAGATCACAAGGTTTCACATTGTGGTCACTTTGTTTAATTTGACTTCTTTGGGTGACACCAGCATGCTTTCCTTTGTTGATTAAGTTTGAGTGCCTAAAAGCACACAAAAGCTGCTCATTAGATAATAGTGACTGCTGAGTGACGGCATTTAGATTAGCTTAATCCACACATTATGCTGCATGTGCTCACTAAGACCTGTGGTTTTGCTAAAATACACATTTCAAATTATCACAAGTGTTTGGATGACAGGAAAACCAACATCCAAAACAATTACTGTATGAATGAACAGACAAATACAGCAGCAAAAGATCTTATCTAATGGGCTGAGATTATACAAGCAGAACAAAAGAAAGTTAAAAGTGGCTCTGTGCCCTTTGCTCTTCTCCTATTCAGGTTTTGTTTGTTTAACAGTGTTAGATCTTGGAAGCTCTTGAGGTGCCAAAGAGGGAGGGCAGGCTGGGTATCGGAGAGGGGGGGGGTTTCCACGTCCCAAAACCAAAAGGTGGCTTCTTTTTTTTTTTTAAATGAAGGTTTTGGTTTGGGACAAAGAAGGACAAAATAAAGTTTCATTTTAGTGCTGAAATAATCAAATATATACTTTGTATTATATATTTGTAAAGGACATCACACTGTCAGAAAAAAGAAAAGAAAACAGATACAAAGCTTGTTAGAACACAAAGAGTTTAATGCAGATATTTCTTTCTAAAGTGGTTTGACGAATCTGTGACAACAACATGAGGCAACATTGCTGTAAAACTAGCAGTTTTAGTAAATACTGAAGTTAATGGACGAGGTCTGACATGACAAACTGAGGGCAGCAAGGACAAACTCTGCTCTTCTCTCTATGAATCGCAATACAAACTGAGCCATGTCGGACAAAATCAACACTGGAAAGAGTTTCGCTGTGGTCAAATAGCGACTGCACACCTCATCTCTCAGCAAACGCAGCATGACTCCACCTTACTGCGGCCAATGGAGAGAGGAATCAAGCAGAACAGCTTATAGCAGGGAGCCGGCCCTTTTAAAAACAAATAGTGTAAGGGAAAACTGAACTGCCATCAGATTTATCAAAAAGTAAAGACAGACTGAATTAAAAAGACTTATTGCCTTCATTAGCTCAAGTTTAGCATCATCAGGTGCTAAATAGTCTGAATCCAGTCAGGGCTAGATGGACAAGCACCTGCCTCAGTCCTGTGTAAGGTATCAGGCAGCTGAGGGAATCCAACATGTTACTTGGGACCTTAGTTTAGTTTGTGTCATTTTCCCATTAACCCACTGGTAAGAACATCTTTACACAACTATATCATAGCAAATAGTTGTTTGTATCTGTAAGGCTGAAAAAAAAATCCCAACTAGGTTACTTATACTGAGGTTCATTGATGTTGTTTGCACTTTAGTGAAACTATTTTCAGATTGAATTAACTATGACTGTCCACACTTTTCCTAAATAAATTTCCATTTCTGTCTTTGTGAGCAACAAAGTTATATTTCCTACATGTCACATACCAGGGCTGCTGCCAGCCTTTTGGGTGCCCTAAGCACAACTGCTTTGTGGTGCCCCCCATTTTTTAAAATCTGATAGCTATTATAAAATATATAATGCATTCCCGCAATGATTGAGATTAATATTTATAATTTTTTCAAATTTATCATTTTTACTGTTCACCACTAAAATCAGACTATCAGGAGGATCGTTTAAACTCATTAGGTAGCAAGACCATCATTCTGCTTGCTATGATGCTGGACAAGACAAGTTTAAAAAAAAAAAAAAACAGCCCCATGACAAGCTTATGCATAAAATGCTATTAGATAACATAAAAACTGAATTCTAAAATTTGTAAACAAATGGACAAAAATATCCACAATTATGCATAGGGCTGCATGGTGGTGTGGCAGTTAGCACTGCAGCCTCACAAGAGGGTCGAGCTTCGACTGGGGAGGAGAGTTTGCATGTTCTCTCCAGGTACTCTGGCTTCCTCCCACCATCCAAAGACATGCATGCTAGGTCAAGTGGTGACTATAAAGTCTCCCTAGTATTGAGTGTGAGCGTAAATGGCTGTTTGTCTCTCTGTGTTGGCCATGCGACAGACTGGCTCCTGTGATTCCCTGAATTGGACTAAGCGGTAAAGAAAATTAATCATGTGTAGTTTAATGTTCTTGGAATTCCAGATGTTGCATTAACAATGGCACCAAACGTAAATATTATTATCTATATTCAAATGTGTTTATATCTATTATGTATGTTTAAAATAGATATTTGAAACAAGCATAAAATTACCACAACCATTACAATAAAAAGAAAAAATATCCGTGCAATTACTGAACTGTTTGTCAAACTTGGGTTTGAGGCTAAATCAAACAGAACAGACCACTAAAAGATTGATGGGTGAGACGGGCTCTAATCATCTATGTTATTCAAAATTAATAATAATCAATATATTAGTTTGGTCTTGTTTATATCAATCAGCATAGTTCATATTGAAACAGACTGTGACATATTACATGTAACTGTCATGTTTAGATTGTTACTGTGGTCACAAAATCAGTTCAGCTGAGATGAAAAATATTCTGTTACTGTTGTATACATAATAAAAATATGTACCTATATAAAATCTACAATAGCGTACAAGATTTAAAAAAAAAAATAACTGGAAAAATACAGGAAAAACAAATGAAAACAGAATAAACCTGAGCAACATTAGTGCAAATTTTAGTACATGTTTTGGATAGAACTCAAAGTATTTGTTTCCAACTTTCTGTCCTACATGCATTCATGTGAATGGAGCATGTTGGACATCAGACTCCCATGATGGCACACATGGGTCACACGAAGGCAGCGTGGACAATTTGTATAATAAAAATACGAACGGCTCACAACTGTGATTCGGTTCCCATCGTTCATTTAACAAAGACATTCGAAAAAAGAATTAATTCGTTCATGAACATCACATCTCTAGTATCTTCCTGTTCGTAAATTGTCAGCGTCACTGGATCACACTTCCCCGTTCAGAAGGCTGTAAGATTTGTAACTTTAGATATGCTGTGATTATGATTAATCCTGTGCCCAATATTTTTGGTGCCCCCCCCCCTCCTGGAACTTGTGCAGTGCGTGATGCGGTGGGAGCAGTGACACATACCGATTCTGTGTCAAAATCCCTTATGTGAGTTTTTTACAAACAGGGAAACACTACACCTTCCTACTGGCAGTTATCCTTCTGCTTGCATGCACACATCGGTTGCACTAAAAGTAAACACCAACAGGATATCCATGTTGAATGGTCAGCAGGGGAAAGTGCCATTTCTTGTAGTTTTAAAGATACTTTTCTTATTTTTAAATTGTGTGTATATCTTTAAGTTGCAATTTGCTGAGTTCTCCCTTTAACCACCAAAAAAATGTTGAGATGTGTTTCTTCAAGTTTTGGCTGAGCTCAGCTCGTGTGTATGCACAGGTATCCCACTGGGATCTTTTCTAATGCTGGTTAACCACCACTAAACATCCTCAGCTTGGCTTCATACCAAATGTCAAGATTAAACATTGTGGTTTCCCTCTAAAATGACGACAAATCACAAACTACTTACACACATCACACAGCTCAGCTGCTGAACCTGCGCCATAATGCTCTGCAATTAGTTTGTGTTTTTTGACGATGATCTCTTCTGCCCTGAGGCTGCCTGAGATACATGATGAATGTGGCCACCTAACCTCATCATAGAATCCCATCTTCCACCTGAAGCTCTCTGCAGCCTTGTGTTGTAATAATTAATTACATGGCACAGAGAAAATGTGTTTCTTCAGTATTGCCGATGCAGGTTGAAGGATCAGAGGGAAACAAAACGTCATCGGCACTTCACAAAATTCCTTTTGATCACCAGCGCACAAACAAATGAGTCACAGGATCGACTTTCCAGAGTGAAAGTTACACATTACAGCTATATAAACACAATCTATTGGTTGTAATTGAATAATGAGATTTGAAGACATAATCCATGTGTAAACTGTTGCATATTTCTCTGTCAGACAAGTTCTGCTAATTTATGCAGATGAAAGGAAATGACAGAAAGTGCTGACCGGACGTTTTAAAGAGCTCTGCAATCTTAACTTTTAAACAAGCTTGTCAGTATCAAGATTATCTCTTTGTTAAACACATTTTCTAGCTTGGTATTTTCCATTTTAAGGCTGTAAATGGGGATTTACAAGCTCGGGTTAAGTTGGAAAAAAGGGGATTTTCTGAGTGTCTGTTGAAATTAAGCAAAAGTTGAATTCATATGTGCTACTTCTTGTTTGATTACTTTAAAATAATCAAGAATTAAAGTTTTCCTACAAATTTTAACTTTGATGAATGATCATTTACATTACAATACCATAAAATATGAGATCTGAAACTGGGTTTTCAGACGTTTTCAAAACCTGTGATATAGTCCCGATATTAGTTCTGCTCAGCAGAGACAGAGCCACCTGTCTGAGAGGCCCACTGAGAGGCCGAAGGCCAAATCTCCAGCAAAATGTCAGATTCTATGATTAACATTCCTGCCCAGGACTCATTTAGCGGCTCTGTCAACAGGTGGACGCAGGGAGAGAGGCGGTTCTCCGACAGAATAATTGGGGGGAATTCTGACTGTGTCCTTCATCACTGCTAATAATGAGACAGGTGAAAGAAGGAGCTGAACCTGTGAATTTCTGTCTGTTTCCCACCTGCTCAACCCCCTCCTCAACAGTTGTATAAGTGTGTGTCTCACATGAAATAGAGAAACAAAAAAGAAAAAGTGGAGAGGTGTCGCAAAAAAAGAGGAAAGTCTACTGTTTGGTGTCAGTTTGGAGCCGTTTCCTTGGCGAGGGGACTTTGCCCCCCTCTTTTTTTTTTGTTTTTAAATGAGGAAAAAAAGGGGGGATTTTATTTCTTTCCAAGGACCCAGGGTTAGAAAATCCTGTGAAAGCAACAGCTGTTGTTTCCTTTTCTCCAAACAAAAGGCCAAGGACCCGCTGGAAGCTGATACGCCATTCAGGGGCAGATGTAAAATGAAACGGCCGCAAAGAAATGAATCAGTTCTCCTCCGAGCCATGACAATTTGTTGCTTCAGGCAAAGATATTCCAACAAGAAGAGAATATTTTATGGCAACCTTTTTTTGGTTTGAAGCAGGGGAAAAAAACTTGCGAGACTTGCATAATCAGACACTGGATGATTAATTTATTCTGCTCGGCTGCCAGCAGGGAGATGCTAAACAAATGAGTGAAGAAAAGCACAGAAAGTAAGACACATTCAACAAGACTTTCTTAACAAGAGATCTCGTCGCAGTTCACAGTTTATAATTTGAAGGGATGGGAGTTATATATCTCCAAACCAGATGGCGCCTTATTCATTTAACAAATACACCAGAATTATTTCTCATATCTTGTTTTGCATAACTGGAAATGATTGCCTAGGCAAACCACTACAGCGACACTGTCTTTGCAGAACAGTGAATAAATTAGCTCTTACAGTGTGAATGATGCAATACCTGTGCCTGCTGTCTGAGGTGCAGCTGTAGGTCAGACTCTAATCCAAATATTTACATCCTTCTCTATACAAATCCAGTTTTGGGGTCTCGTGTTTGACTGTCTCCGTAAATAATCACACAGCTCAAAGTTAAACAGAAGTCCATAAGTTCTCTACTGTGTGGCCGATCCCCAACCACGGCAGCTAAGTTCATTTCTAAAGCTGACCACAAACTTGATAAAAAGTGTTGCAATGTTGTTTTTGGTGGAGATGACCGCAGGCCTTCTGAGAGGAAGAACAGACAACTGCAAAATGTGTTAGAGATTGCAGTGATGGAACAGAGATAACATCTAATCCTTTTTCCAATTGAAAGGGAGGGACAGAAATGTTTATGTGTTTCTGGAGCACTTCGGGGACATCTTATCACCTTATCTGAAACAGCTTGGCTGTTCTCAAAAACATCAGTGCACGCCATGAAAGCTGCGCACCTGATCCATTTGATACAGTTAACTGATAAGTCATAATGCGTACCTAATTACCACATTACCAGAAAAACTCTCTAATTGTACATTTTTCTATGTTCTTGCTCGTTCTAAATGTGAAAAGTTTGGTTATCATATTTTTTGTTGTCCAGCTTAGAGTCAGAAGAGAAAATTGATCCCCCTCTTCATGTTTGAGTGTCCAATACGAATCTTCAACCAGGAAAGAATTTTAGTTTGTTTAAGTACTTTCTGACCACTAAAAGACACCCTGAAGTTTCTGCAAATGACTGGTACCAGCCAAAGAAAATAAATGATAAAATTCCCCGGGAAGCCACAGCTTTACATTTTATCAGTGCTGGTTTTATCAGAGAATAACCCCAGGATTCCACTGGACACAGCTGTGATGTGCATACCAGAGTTAATTGCGGCTCTAAACAGTGTTCGTAATTTCACCAGACGTGCTGACAAGCAGCATATAATGGATAAGCCATGCAGGAAGTCAGGCAGAGGAACAGCATGAAGTTTCTTCTGTCACATCACAACCTGGATGTAACTTCATTCACTTTATGAAAACAGTTCAGTGAAACTGGTGGAAATGCCATTCTTCCACACTATTTTTTCTTAATTTAATGGGGGTGACTGATTGGTAGAAATCGTGTCCTTTTAATGATGTCATCTCATTGTATGTCTGTCATGCTGTGTACGACTCAAATCTGCCATGTGCAAATTTAGTTAAGAAACCGAAACAGACTTTTTTAAATTTATGTTCTTGTATAAATGTCTAATGAATGTGTGGCAGGATGTAGGAGGGCCTAGGGAGGGATTGAACCCACAATCTCCTGGATGAGAGTCATGCACGCTAACCAGTCAGCCAAAGGGATATCCCGGTGGCCAAGTACCCAGGGCACATGATCAACCGGAGGGATAGTGACAGGACCCTCACTGTCACAAATGGTTGCAAAGATGTTTTAATTATTAGATAAATTGTTAAATTTGTAGGTCTGTAACATAATGATAGCACAAAAACAGGCACAGATAATCCATCCATCCACCCATCCATTCATCCATCCATCCTTGTCTACTGCTTATTTTAATGCAGGGTCATCAGAGGGCTGGAGCTTATCCCAGTGGTTGGACAGACATAATTCAATCTTTAATTTCTGAAAGAAACAACAATCTTATTTAATTTCATAATTATGACAGCATCAATGACAATATTGACCCTTTAATGTTTCACTAAGAAAAAAGCAACAGGAAAATGTTGTTTTGCTTTTCTTTCCCACTTTCTTGGGATAGTAAGAAGAATTAATGTTCTTTAACAAATGGTTGAGATAATAGTCAATAATATAATAATAATAGTTAAATTATCTATACTTGAAAAGGTAATGACATACCAGTACTTACTTTTGGCGTTATTTACCCAAACTAAGTGCTAGAGATGTCTCAGGCAGGTTTACTTCTGCAATTTTTGAATAAGATTCATTAACTTAGAGTCTACACTTCTAATGGGCCATAAGACAACTAAATGCTTTGGTCTATGGGGATATTCTGTTTAGTTTGACTTTTAGAGTCAGCTGTCACTAAATTTCTGTTTTTCTTCTCCAACTAATCCAAAGGTTTAGTTCATGTGTGTAAATGTAAATTTTTTTAAAGTTGGGGGATGGAGATTGAGGCGTAAGAGGAAGCAGCTGTCTCGAGAGGTTTACCTGTTTGACCCTTGTCAACCAGGACTCCTCTGCTGCTGTTTGGCTTTTGTACACCAGTGGCGTCAATCCTGCAATGCCTGCATAATCCCATTAAATCATGAAGAATTTTGGAAAATGCACACAAATGTAAACATCTATAAACGTCATCCCCAAGGAAATGATCAGCTATAAATCTGATGCAGCTCCTTGTTATTTGGGCACCAGTTTGATTTTACATTCTTATCTATATTTATGGAACTCACAGTGCTTATTTGACTCAACTTTTTGCCTAATTGCTTATTGTTAAAAGCATAGCTTATAAAACAAAAGAATCAAGGGTATTACATTTAGTGCTCTCTGAACATGTTATAGAGGAAGGTCATGTTCAAACTCTTTCCTTAGTATCACTACGTCTCTCTCTGTCTTGCTTTCTGCCTTGCTTTCACAGACAAAAACACTCCCACTTCCCTGCCAAAACTTCAGCCTGTTCACTTTCACTCCTGATCATGCCTTTCCAGCAGCACCCTCCCCCAAAGTGTGCACACATATATACACACACACACTTCTTTTTCTTACCCCAGACATTACCAACTCCCCATTGTACGCTCCGCCTTCCTCTGCTGCTCCTGCAGGGTCCTTAATGTGACATATGAGCAGCTTGAGAAAAAAAAAAAAACTCACTCAGCTTTTTGCCTTTACTTTACTAGCAAGCGGCTTATCTGGATGTTAGTGTGGGAGGGAAAAGGGAAAAAAGGCTTAAACAGGACACTAGAAGAGTTCTGGAGTCATGCATCATTACTTTTACCTCCTCATAATCTTAATTAGTTTAGCTGTTGATGTTTTTCTTTTTGCGTTGTTGAATTGTTTAGTTTGGCTCATTGACTCACTCTATCATAATACTGCTTCTTGAGAAAGTGAGACACACATATCCCTCTTCACATGAGACTTTCAGAGCCACCAAATTATCTTTCAGCGCCACTGCTTGTGACTAGTGTGTCTATTGTCTCTGTACAAGCTGGCAAACATCTTCCTGCAGTGAGGAAATGCCTCCCCTCTGCATTTTTTAATCTTCCTCCCTAAAACAATGCGAACACATCGGAAAACCTTCCCGCTCCATCGTGAACTAAAGCACAAAGAGAGCTTTATTAATGACCCTGAATCACCAGTCTAGCTCTCATTTGCTTGGATAAACTGGACCATTGTGTGCAGCCCTATTGGAGCCCAAGTGGGATTATTCATTATATGTTTAGCTACCATTGGCCCAGTTTATTACAAATTCATCACATTTTGTGCTTTTGTACTCAGGCACAGTTTAATATTGATTTTACTTCAGCAGTATTCAACATCAAAAAGAAATGAAGTTACGTACCTGCACATATCCTCCCCAAATCATTATCCATAAAGGAAAAAAAGAGTCTACTTCATGATACATTATTCACAAAAACAAAACAAACCTTTAAAAAAAAAATGTCTGTCCTTCTGTTTATTTTGGATTTGTCCCTTTAAATCGAGTAATTGCATCCTGTTCCCAGTTACCCTAAGCACTTTTTTTTTTTTTACTGCCACTTCAAACAGAGAGTCCTCTGCTCTGAACCTCTTTCAGCTGAGGAGTGAAGAGCAGCCTGCTGAAGGCTTTCGGATGTGTTTGCTCTTGGGATTTCACTTGAAGATGTTTACAAATGCCTCTGCAGGAAGCACAACGCAAAGAAAATAGAGCTAAATGGTGTTTTGAAGGTCACACTGAGCTCATATGGATCATTTACTAATCTGTTGAGTACATAAAGAATCATTATCACTGAGGAAAGAGTAGGTAGACTGATATAGAAACTTAGCACTGATTGAAAGTTATCTTCACATGTGTTCAAGTCTACATTTTTATTAGTTTATTTGGTCATCATCACACACGCCTAAAAAAAAACAACATAAATAGTATTTACAATCTGAACAAATTCAGATATTTGAGGTGATGAAAACAAGCTCAAGCAGGAGCAGATTGCTTATGGTCAGGATTTTATCCCCATCTAGTTAAGCACCCCATAAAGATTAATAACACAGAGAAAAATGTGCAGCTCTGCGATAGACTGGCGACCTGTCCAGGGTCTACCCTGCCTCTCGCCTGCAAATTGCTGGGATAGGCTCCAGCCCCCCGCGACCCTGAATAGGATTAAGCTGTACAGAAGATGAATGAATGAATGAACATGTGCAGCTTTCAAATCACTCTTAAGAAAAACAAAAAATGACTTTTCTTTTTGGTCCAAAAAAAAACCTGCGGTAATAAAAAACTATTATAAAAACATAGCACATGAGTTGCATGTTTAAGTAGAAAACTAGAATCCAGTGTTATGATCAGCTTCCACAGCTCTCTCTGTCTTTTCATTAATTACTCTGAAGGCTCCCATTTGTGCTCCGGTTAACAAAACCTCTTCACCTCACACACTGAACAACATATTTATGACCTACAGTCTGTATCGGGGCTGTTCTGCATAAGCCTGCACTGCGGTCTGATCTCTGCTGTGAAAGGAGAAGGAGCATAAAAGAGGAAATGAATGTGTGAGGGATGAATACGTGGCCCTGGGGGTCAGCTTAATGGAGTGAGACCCTGGCCCCTATTGACTTCCACTGCCAAACTATTAACTCCTCACAACTCCCAAGCTACAGCGTCATTATTCATTTCAGGGTGAAAACACCTCCTGTTTATATCGTTTGTTTTGTTTTATTATTTATGCTGGTAGGAGTGTTGGAGTTAATTGCTAATTTAGCTTTGAAAGTGTAAAGATCAGTTTTAACATCCAATTAAAGTTGATATGGCACTTTGGGGTATTTGCAGTTAGTCACAGCCTGGATGAACTACAATTAGACAACAATTACAATTAAAACAATAATCATTGAATGAAACGTAGCTATCAGTCAGGGATTCCCTCGAAATCCAAAGTGATTTTTCTTCTTCACAAAAACATGTGCAAAGATGGATTACAAAAATATTTGTATGCCAGAGTGTTTTAGTGCCACCAAAAGTTATCATCATTGGTTTTTAATATTAGTTATTTTCTTGAATAAGTATTTGATGAAAAACAATGAAAACAAGAGGAATTTTACTAGTTAACTTTATATCCTACACTTCTCATTTGCCTGAGGCTATGATCAGGGAATATGATTGCATTTGCGTGGATATGTTTTAAATAATTCATTCATGATCAAAATATTTATCCATTCATTTTCTATACCTGCTTATAACGATGCAGGATCATCGGGGGCTGGAGCCTATCCCAGCAACTACGAGGCAAGAGGCAGGGTGTACACCCTGGACAGAACACCAGTATGATCAAAATATGTTCCTCAAATAATATCTTTTGAAAGAAAAATTCACAAATTGCTTTAGCTGAAGCATGCTGATTGTATACTGAAATGGGGTGAGTCTAAATTGTTTTCTAATGCACATTTTGAAGTTGCACTTCAAGCTTGCAAAAACAAAAAAAAACAAAAAACAACAACATTTACAATGATGAGATCCACTGAACAAAAACAGAAGTTTTGATTAACAAATAGTGTTCACACTTGTAATATGAAAGAAAATAGTATGAAGATGCAAAAACGCTCCACAATGAGAAAGGGGTTGAAAGATTTCTTCTCAAAACAAGCATGTTTGTTTCGGGAACTTGCATGTTAACATACACGATTGCCAGTGAAATCTTTTACCGCCTAACTTCTGATTTTGTTTTAATAAAAACTTGAGCCAACTTTTTTCTTGGTTTTACTATTCTTGTCCTGCAAAAATATGCAGAAATACACGCCCGTCTGTTATGTCGATAAGCAGGAAACTGAGATTTCTTTGCATGCACTCCAAAATGAGCTTCTTAAAATTCATGTCGCCTCCAAGATGTTACAGCAGCAAAGAATCCCACTGACATGGCTTTGTGGGAATGTGTGTGTGTGTGTGGGTGTTATCAATAACAACTGAGAGGGGTATGTTTCTTTAAGACAGTCCCATAAATGGTGGCCCGGTCACCACCTCCTTCACTAAGAAGGGGCTGGCTGCAGTTTGAGTTTTCCTTGGCGGGTCAAACCAACCATTGAAGTCTGAATGGGCTGCCATGGCAGATTACTCTGCACAGCTGTCCCCCCACCGTGGAAATTAAGTTATGCCCCGTGTCAGCAAGTTTTGTATTTTTGCTCTCTCTGCCCACCCCCACCCCCCCTCCTTTCCTCTGCCCATATCCTCCTCTTCCTTAAATTGTGGAGGCCCCACAAAGGTGCACAGCTAGAAGAGACTTTTTGAGGTGTGGGTCATTATGCCAGAAAAGTTCACATTAGTCAGCTTACTATGAAACCGACCTACATACCTCCACAAAGAAACACACTTCCTGTTGAAATGAACACATTTGCACACGCATCACACTTACACGTATATAAACACAAGCGCGTGCACACACAGAGGCGGCGCTTGAGTCTTTGTCTCAGAGCTTCCTGGACTGCATCCTGCTGCACTTGTGGCCCCTGCCTCATGTTTTGTTTACTTGTGGGTGAAGTTGTTTGTGCTGTGGTCAAAGTGAAAGGCAAACACTCCAGCTCTTCCAGTGATGTGTGAACATGCTGGGAATGTCCCCCACAAGCCCACAGAGCAGCTGGACCCGATAGCTGAAACAACCTATAAGAGGGTCAAGAGCCACCGCAGCTATGCAGAAAAAGCACAACAAACTATTACACGCCACAATTAAAAGGCTATAAATTATTGATTTACTGGAGAAAATGATCATCAATACCCAGCGACAGTGTCATGTTCTCATGCATTTACATTTAAAATTTATTTATGTTTCAATACATCCAAACAAGCAGTATTAAATCCAATTATTTTTCTTAAGGTTAATTGTCATTAGATAACTAAAGGGCCTACTAAAGACTTCATCAACTTCATATGAACAAATATTTTAGGCCTCTTGTTGATATTATTTCTATCTCCACAACAGATTTGGTGCTTGTATGAAATATATGTTCTGTGTTCTGTCCTTGCATCCATATGCTTTTGTCTTTTTTAGCACCGTCATCTAGACCAGCCTTTCTCAAGCCTACAACAATCTAAATAAATTTGTAATTTTTATTAGGGCTGTCAAAATTAATATGTTAATGTAAAGTCATTCATCTGTAAGATTAACACATTCTAATTCATTAGTGAATTAAAGCCGCGAGCGGCGATGGAGGCCCTCGCACCTCTGGCGCCGCTTGGCCTATTGCACCGCTTCGTCCCCATGAGACCTCCCTCCAACTCAGATCTCACCTTCATTTGCAGCCACTCATGTTGTTATGCAGCTGCACGCAGCATTTCCTCACAAGTCCTTATGACACAGTCAGAGCAGCACATAAGTGTGTGTGAAAGCCATCATAACCTGTTTCATGGTGTCTGAGAAATATTCACCATGGATACGTTTGATGGAGAAACTTCAGTCTTGTATTTGGTGTCAAGAAAGGATTTGACATGTTGTCAAAGACTTTAAGGTGCAGCCTATAGGTTTAATTGAAGAGAAGCAGGG
>JBBBVU010000012.1:5734323-5751687 GCA_037177055.1 Atherinosoma microstoma
CTACAGACGGGCCTCTATTCCAGCCTCCATAGTGAAGTGATACTGGTTGTCTGCTCGGGCTGATTAATTGCACGTCATACTTTACTCCTGCAAGACCACTGTAGCCCCTCAGACCCCCACTCGTCTTCCTCCCACACTGCACATGGAGGAAATGAGCTCACCGCAATCCTGCTGGCACTGGACTCCTATCAGAAGTAATTCTCAATAAAAGATGGGTTGTTTCAAAAAGACTGGAATAAATGATAATATTCAGTGGATAGCTGGTGTGACGCAGCTCATTCTAGAGAGCTCATTTTATAAGATTAAGCTTTTTTTTTTTCTTTTGTTGATTTAAACCAACATAAATGAATTATTAGCAGATATTTTCTGTATATTTAACTGGATTAGGCACCATGTAAGTTTGCTATTTGTTTGCTATTTGAATTCAATCATTCTCATCCAGGTGGCATTAAAATAGTGTTTCTTCAAACATGGTGGCCTGTTGGATAAACAGTTTCAGAGCATCCAAAGACATGCATGTTAGGTTAGGTCAACAGTTCTCTCTTGTAAATTAGACTGCGTGTCTCAATGGGGCTACCTGTAGAAATAAAGGTTAATGATCTCTCATACTTATGCTCTGTTTACCCTTTCCTTTTTACTCCTTTTAACTTTACCTTGTTTAGGTTTAGGCGTCATAAACTCTTAGCCAGGTTTTGGCACCAAAAATACTTGTTTGAGTTTGGGAAACATATACTTGGCTAAGACAAACAAGCTTCAAGTTGTTAATTTAGCTTGTTAACCCATGATGTGATAAAACACTGTTACACACCATTAATTGGAATTACTGAATCTAGCCATCTGCAATGGGCAATGTGACCAGTTATAAGTTCTGACTGGTATGCTTCTGAATCAAAAACTTTAATGCCAGAAGGTGTCCTATGCTACAGAATTTGCAAAGCCTTGTCAGATGATTTGAATTTTAGAAATGTATAAATAACACTAACTTGGCTTAACTTGATTTAGCTGGGGTTCCCCCCCCCCCCCATAATTTAAAAAAACAGTAGCTGTTTAAGAATAACATATCCACTTCTGCAGTAGTAGTTGTAATTTGCTTCTCTGAAGACATTTGCTGCTGTTTCCCATAGTTCAGAGAGGACAAACTACAGTACTACGATAAGAACCTGAATGGAAAAAGAAGAGAAACCTGATGTATATTTTCGAATTCTGGAAGAAAATCATGAAAACCACAAGGGAAAAAGGTACACTCTGAGCCTGAAGATTACTTGAAAGATTTTGAAGATAAGTAAATGTTTTTACGAAGCTTAAGTACCTTTTAAAAGTCAGAACATTTCCATCATTAGTGCTGAGTGTCCGAATGAAGCCATGCAGGAGTGCATTCCCAGCTGGTTCTGCTATGCTGATAAGGCAGCTCGGCTGCCTGGTGACCAAATAAAAAACATATGTCTGACAGAGCATCAGAGATGCATCAATCCTCTGTGAACTCTTGACTGCGAGGAGATTACTGTGGATAATAGTGATGTGACCAATCCATACCCACCATACTCTGACGAAACAAGGGGGCCATTTTGGGCATTCAGCTTTCAAAAAATGAGCTTATAAAACATAATGTTGGAGGTTTTTGTGACTTAATATTTAATACATCATTTGAGGCTACAGTCCCTTCCTGTGTGTACACATGTCATTCTCCAATATTTGGTTAAAGCAGGCATTCAAAGGACCATTACCTGGTCTTTAAACATGAATGAAACCAGCCAAAACATCAGAACTGCCCTTTAAACTCCAGATCCTGGCTTTTAATTACAGCCACTTTTGACTCCATGGAAGGCATTCTTCTTCACCAGGGTAGATAAAACTGAGATGAGTCATTTGTTTTGCTGAAAGAAAAAAAAAAGAGAATCTACAATACAAAACTATTTCCACGACACTTTTGTCTTTGAAACAGTCATTTAAAAACAAGGAGAGAAGAAATCTAATTCTCACTGGTGTTTTTAAGGCAGAATTGTATTTTTAAAGAAGATAAGCAACATTCTTTCCACAAAATGTAATGCACTTGGCAAACATAGCTTTTAATGTTAATGCAAATGTTCCTCTCACACGTGTCATGGTCTGGGATTTCCAATGTACCTCAATGAATCAGCTCACAAAAACAAGTTAATCATAATTGTTGTGCAATTCCAAGTATTTCAGATAAGGTGAATTCAAACCCGTATATCATGATAACTTTTATTTTTACTGAATGTTGTTAGAAACTAAGAACTCAGTCACAGGTTTTCCAGCACTTTTCTCCCCAGAAATCTCAGTGTTCAAATGTTAAACAAGAAACACCTCAGTGCTGATGTTTTGTCACAACATACCCCGTAAGTGTCGGCTTTCGGCCGATAACAGCCAGGCAATAACTCCAGTGGGGCCCCAGATGACTTTGGGCAGATTCATCACAACTAACACCGCAGGTCAGCAACAGGTAATCCATCAGCCTTTTTCCTGCGCTCAGTTCAGACTGAGGTTACTTGTCTACTGACACAGTTTATGGCTCCGTCTAAATGTGTAACCCTGTTCCCTGGTGGTGCTCTGAAATAAAAGGGATCAACAAGATTTCAAAGGTAAATTAAGGCTGGCATGTAAGTGTCTTCAGCAGGAAAAAGAGTTAAGGCACAAAATCACAAGCAGACCCAAGACGGTGAGATCCTTTTTATTATTCTCCTGCAGCTTCCATTTATTCCCAAGAGGGATAAGCTCTTACTCCATTACTGAGTTGTACGATGTGGTGTTTGACTTAAATCACAGGGGCAACTGACAAAAGTAAACTAGTCAGTTGCCTCATTACTCAGCACTCTGGCCAACTCCTAACATGGCAGTGCAAGATGAGCCCCTGCTCTGTGTCTACTGCGTCCTGGTTCATCACAGTACTAGCGAACAAATGTCACAGTCTACAAAAAACACCAGAAAGAATTAACAGCACAATATAGAAAAGGTTCATTTCTGCCTGAATAAATTATCCAAACAGAATTAATGGCTAGTATGATCCACGGAACATCTAGTTCATAATGAAAGCCTGAACCTATCAATTGTCTTCTTTGTATTTTTTTTTTTTTCAATTTGTTTTCTAAAATGTTTTTGGCCAAGCTTTAGCCAATGACTTTTATTTGCAAATAGATCAAATATTGCACGTAAACTTGCTTAATTGGATGTCATTTAAGCAAAAGTTACACAATAATTTTCATGTATTTGGTGGAGCATTAACCCCACTGTCTGACCTTAAAGACCCACTCCTTAACTTTTCAACCTTAAAACTGCATTCCAGACTCATTTGATGGCACAGTGACATCTATTGTGTGCCTTTCTGGAGCTGTTGCTACCCAGCAGTGTCCCATGCCTGAGAAAGCACGCTATACAACTTTTTCATCCAGGACTTTGCATGACGTTATAACTGAGTTTCACTTTGTGCATTCGTCACATGCTAACAAGCAGATATAAACAAAATAAACATATCAGCCATTTTGAACGTGCACCGAAGCTGATTCAGCAAAGAAACGTAATCGGAGGAAGAAAGGAAACAAAAGACAGACAGAGCGAGAGTCACGATAAGACTGTCTTTTACTGTCTGGAGAGAGCTCACAGTACAGGTAGGATGCAATATGGATGCCAAATTAACCGTTGATAGGGGGGACGTCACTGAGAAAATGGCAAAGTTCTGTAGTGCATCTTCAAAATGTTTTTTTCTGACTCATTTTGATGGTACAATGAAATTTATATGCACATTCCTGGCAGTGTCCACATTTCACAACTTTTTTCCCGCTAGGATGCTGTGTCACTTTACAGCAGCATATCGCTTACAGGCACCGCATCACATGCCAGCAACTGGATATCAACATACTGGCCATTTTGAATGTGAACTATGGTTGATTAATCAAAGAAATGCAAGAGGGCATTACTGGAGGAAGAGAGGTAAAGAAAAAGAGAAAGGTTCAGAGCAAGGGATAAGACAAAGGTTCACATTGGGCTGACTTTCACAGGCTGGAGAGAGCTCAGAGAAGAGGAAGGATGCAAGATGGATGCTGAATTAGCCATCATGGACACCTCACTGAAACAAAACTGCCAAAGTTCAGTCTGCTGCCTTAATGTTTTGCACATTCAAATGTCACAAACCTCTAACAAGTGGAAAGCTACCGTGAATAGATTACATTAATTTAGCACTGAGCTAAATGTAAGTAACTGCTTTTGACTCATGGATCATGTAAAGAATCTGACATAAAGCATAAAAAACATGTCGCTCAGCTTCAGCCAGAGCTCTGATGTTAGTTTTGTTGCTGCCTTCATATTTTTTTTTAGCCCAGGTGTGCACCCAAGATTCCTCCCCGTGCCTCTCTCTGTTAAAGGCCAGGTGTGTCCTGATGTTGCGTCCAAAGGTTAATGACCTTATGCACGTGCATTTTCTGTTACCTCGCACCATTAGCCTGCGGTCATCCCTTGAGCTGGTAGGAATGTGAGTATGGATGTGTAGTGGCTTGCTCAAGCTGTCTTTTAATGACCCTTGGGTGTCTGCTTAACACTCACCCTTCCTAATAAACTGGAAATCTTTGGTGGAAAGATGTTTGCTTATTTTTACAAGCTAAAACTCCAGGAGATGTATTAATATTGGTCAAGGATGCAACAAAGATAACAAAGATATGCTGGTCAAAAACTGATGGTGAGGCTTTATGATGGCAGATCTCTTCTCGATCGCATACCATATCCATCAACATAAGGAACTTGACAGCAAAGGGAACATTTGCTATAATCATGGTCATTTCCTGAACCCTAGCTGTCTCTGTTATGGAGTCTACCAGTCTGGCATATAGCTACACAGTGCAAAGACACAGGGAACACACACTCATCCATCCACCACACAGCAGACCTCTGATTCATCTGTGACAGCAGCAGAACAATCTCCTCCTTCTTCTGGCCTTTCCCTGTCCAGACATACTTGCTGCTGCAATCTGTCCACCCTGAATGAAGATAAATCAGGCTGTGGTGCTCTCCTTTATCAGTCAACATTGAACTATCAGAAAGTCCCCTGCACATATGACTGGATAATGTCAACTAAAAGACCTTTCTCTCCTCCCCCTGTTGATTTATTTTATCTTTCTCCTTCAAACATATTCCTGAGAATACTCATGAGCACCGATGATAAGCCCAGACTTTCTAAGTTGGAACATAATCATCAAAAAGTGGGTCTCTGTTTCTCATGCTGCCAAAGAAACAATGTAAACCGATGGTGGCAGGAGATGTTGCTATAATAATTGTTTCTTTTCTTCCCTCTAACCTAGTTTTTCCCATGACAATGGTTTTAGTGCACGTTTTCAAATTTCTGAGATACCAGGCATGAAAATGTTGACTATCAACTGCAGTGTTTCAGTTTAGAATTCATGACCTACTTTTTCAAAAATATGAATAAGTCTTATTAATTTCTCACAGGTGTTTCCTTTTTAGCAAACTAAAACCATATCACTGCAGAAAAAAAGCATACACTCTCATTATACAAAGCTCTTTCTTTAGATAGCATGTAGAATATGTGCAAATCTACTCTTTGTTCATATGCTAACAGATACCAAGATAGATAGATGAAAGAACCCAACATAGAAATCATTTGTTTTGGGCTAGACCTAGTTGGGCTTCACCTGTACATTGATGGAATGGAAACAGTCATGAGATAACCCACCAGTCCTGCCAAAGAAAGTTGAATGTACATTGTACTATACAGTAGCTTCAATTGTATCCATGGGTTTTCATCTTAATGGAGATGGGCTTTTTTTCTTTTTTAACATAGGAGGGAAAAACCCATGTTCTTAGCCTGGGTATTGCAAACCTTGTAGTGCACATGGATATCTGAGCTGTGATCTTATCAAGTGCCCCTGTTTGTATAACCCATCTCAGCTCCTATGAGTTCAGGAGTTGTGAAGGTTTTTTTTTCCCCCATTTAACCAAAGATTCAATTTGGAAAACCAACTGAGACGAATGAGGCCAAATGGCCTAATATCAAATTTTATCTATAATCTGTGGCTAACATAATGTGGAAATGTCATGAAATGGATTTAATTGTCAAATGTCTTCACCACTGTCTGGTGGGATCACTGGTTGATGAACCAGGCTGGCCCTATAATTGTAAAACGAGCATGACTCTGAACACAATACTGTTAATCGAGGACAAGCTTGTAACCCGCTGTGGTATAATTCAAACTCATCACCTCATCCAACATGTATTTTACATATTACTGTAAGATAAGCCAGTGAAAACCCCTTTACACCACTCACAGAACTACTAACATGTGCAACAAGAAAAACAGTGTCCTTCATGAAGGCTAAAAGGAAGAAAACAGGTCATAATCTTAGTTTAATTCTCTTTTCTTTTCAACTCATTTAATTTTGTGTAAAGTTCCATTTCTATCTGGTCCATATGCAGCTAAAAATGCTTTTCTTGTCTGTCAGCAGAAGTCAACCCAAAAACAAATGATGAAAAAACATTTAGAAAAAAAAAAGTGATATTATCTATCACTGGTATCAAATGTTCGTTCCAGAGGTGTTATACTGTAACATCTGAAACTCCTTCAACCTTAAACATGTTTTGACAACTCTGGCATGTGGCGACCTTTTTTGTTTTGTTTTATAAAAGTATGCAGACTCTGATAACTGTCTAATCGGTAAAATCTTCACAATGAAGCAGGCACTTTGCTATAAAAAAAGAAAGAAAAACCTAAGTCAATGTGGGAAAATGTAACCATATTGTTGTGTCTTTTCATATGGAGTATAGAGAAATTCTGGCTTTGATTTGATGAAAGCAGGCTCTCAGAACGCCACACCATTTAATTTGTCAGCCTGCAAGTGGGTAGATCTGAGCTAGCAAAGTTCATTTCTGGACACTGATCAGCCTCAAAAATATTCAACGAGCCTAAACTTGAATGGCAAATAAGATTACGTTTAAAGTAATTGGTGCTTTACTTAAACTAAACCGCACTGACATTTTCTCCTCACATGGCAAAGGTCGACACATCTGGTCCATGATTTTTTTTTATACCAAACTATCCAGCACACTCAGGTCTTATCATGAAAGCATTTTCCAGGGTTTAGAAAACCTTTTGACAGGGGAAGAAAGACACCAGGGCTATGCTTTGAACTTGAGATAACATGGTCTCCACATGGTCTGCGCTAGGGAAGTAGTTTTGAGTGAGTAAATGCATTTGCATTTTCAAGTCAAAATAGAATTCAAGCATATGGAAAATCTTGCTGTTCAACTCTGCAGAGAATACTTTTCCAAATGTTTTTTTTTTCTTTCTTTTCCTTTTTTGAAAAGAAACACTGAGCAACATAATTTTCCTCGCTTAAAGATGTTTAACATAAGGTACTCACATCATCAAAAAATCTGTGTAACATTAACCAGTTTACAGGCAGTTTTTCTTGATTATAAATTTCCTCTCAACTTGAGAGTCATTTCAGTTTAATGAGCATGCAGAGAACTCACTTCCCTGAGAGAAGCCTTCAGAGTCCAAAGGATTCTTTCTCAGTAGCCTGATTTTTCCATCAGGCCTTTCTCAAGTCTCTGGTCAGAGTTTGGCGACAAGCAAGTCCTGATTTACACATCTTCCATTTCCCCTCACCGACCACCTCCCCTACCTGACAGGAGCAGCTGCACCTCATGACATATAGGCCATGTCATTTCCAAAATTCCTGCAGCGCTGCCCTGCTCTCAGCATTTCTGTCAGCACTCAATATGACGGTCTAATTTTACCAAGGCTGGCACGCCTGCATCCCCTAAGCATTCACACTCATATATATATGCTCAATTATACACATAAGCTCTGCAAGTGAGAAGCCAACTGAAACATACTCATGTATTGTAGTTTGGCAGAATTTTGAGGCACTTTTACTTCACTTGATCTGTGACTCCTTCTTTATACTTAGAATGCATTTCAGAGAAAAATATTGTGCATTTAAACTATATTTATTTCAGTTATTTTGCACACTACATGCTATACATAAAGGTTTATTGTATAGAGCTGAATAGGACAATGTCTTGTTAATAAAATGCCTTCCTTTATATTAAACTAGCAAAAAGTTAATGAAACAACTCTTTCTAAATCAGCTGCATGTTAATTAATCATATTAACCAAACACAACATGTAAAAATGACAAGGGCCATCCATAAGTTTGACTCCATTTGACTTTTACTTGTAATTAAGTAATTTTACATCATGGTAGCATTATGTTTGGAAAAATGAAAGGGTTTTTTATGTTTATGGATCTACGACATCAGTACCTGCTGAACAAAATATATATCATGCCGTGAAATGATCGTTGTAGCTTTTTTCTCACTCATGCTTGGTATGATTTACTCAGAGCTTCTAATGCACAACCGTACACAAACCAATGCACACCCTCCAAGGTCTTGTTTAGGCCGTGGAATGAGCTGCACAGCCCTCTGGGTAATGGGCTGGGGATGTTCTGGAAGGAAACTCAAGCCCTTTTGCCATTCCAGGCAGAGCACAGCAGGCCGTGCTCAGTATCAATGACAAAAGCAGACAGGCAGCAAGCACTGATGCATAAAACATGAGCGTGAGAAAGTTAGTTCAACTGAGTAAATTATAACTTTTTGAGGAACATGGAGAAAGTTGTTCAGGCAGAACATATAAATTAGTGTTTGGTTAACTGCGTACATCTGTGAGTGTAAGTTGCCATTGTTTAAAGCAAAACAACAAAATAGAACTCAAACAGAGGAAAGAGACACATTGAGCTCCAGTTATCCCAAAATGTAAAAGTGCCACAGACTCCACAGAGAACATCGTTTAAAAAATAGCTTAAGAATGCATTTTGCATTAAGAATAATGACATTTAGTGAAAGATGACTTTGTGGAGACGTGTTAACTGTAAGACAAACACATTTAAACAAGCATGTAGTAAGACTACTGTGTAGTCCACAGAGTTACAGCGGTGTTGTATAAATTCAGACAAGGCCGACGAGTTGTTTTGGTTGAAACCATATGGGAGTCATTTGCAAAGAGAACCTCTGGCATCGAATCCAGGGACTGGTTTTGATGTGCAGATAGGCATGGTACACATTTCGGTCAACGTGAAAATATTCCAGGATAAACGCGTCGCTGTCACTGTAATGGTGAGGAAAATTCCTAACCTAAACCAGGAACACATTAACATGACTTTTTATTTAGTTTTTTCCACACATCAACACAAAGGTTAGGAATAAGCTTGTTCCATATTTTCTAGTTATTCCATGTAACATCCATAAAAACAAACAGCAGTTCAATATTTATTTTCTCTATGAAGCTTTTTTTATGGTCAGATATTCCAGTAATTGGAGTCTATTTAGAGAAAAATGTTAAAACAATGTGTCTATAAACTTACAGTGTATGTTTCTCAGTTCAGCTTTAACAGGCAGATTTGCGTCTGCTTTTCCCTCCTGCTTGGATCAAATTAGTGGAGGGGCCTTTTTAGGGAGAACTACAGCATGGACCAACACAGGAATCAGCTCAAAAGCTCTTGTTGCATCAGCTTCTCCTACAGTTACATTGAATCACTAGGGGAAAAAAAAGTTTAAAGCCTTCTGGAAGTTTTCTGGAAACTAGAGGTCCCATGATGAACCACTCACCTCTAAGACAGAGAGCCAAGGGACAGTTTATGAAAACTTTAATGACTTTAGTTTCAAGTCATGAGTAATGCATTCATTTTCGAATATAAAACCTCAGACATCAGCTTTCCCAAAGCTCTTAACATGTGAAAAAGAAACAAACATGAAATGATTCCATGCTACTTTCATTTATTGTTAAATTTTGTGTGTTTAACTGGGAATGTTCAACAGTGTTCTCACGATTAAAACAAAAGTCCACTGTTGTCCACTGGTCCCTAGGGTCTTCAAGTAAAGTTCTTGCCCAATCAAATTTCTTTAGCTAAAAAAAGCACTAGTAAACCCTAAAACTTCCACCAAGAAGTACATGAAATTACTCTTGATTATAGAAAGGGCCAATAATTAGGATAATACAACTCTCTGAAAGCAGCACAACTAATTTGGCATCTTGTAATCTGGCCCTAAAACACAGTAATGCCCTCAACATGTTAACTGTGCTAAGATTACAATCTGAATGGTCATGAGAACTCCATTTACTTCAGATGGTTGGCAAATTACAAGGAAAACAAAGCACACACATCCATATAGTAACATGCAGACACTATGGCACCATTATATATAGCTCGCTCTTTGTGAGCACACCGCCAGCACTCCTCACAGCGCCTGTGCTAAACTCTACCTGCAGAATACTGACGTCAGGCACCAGAGAGGAGAAGTGTCCTCAAATTTCCACAGACAAAAGTTCTTGCTTTTTCAGAGCTGTAATAAAAAGGAAAATCTGCAATCGTTTCCGGATTCTCTGCTGGTCAAAACTACCTTTAATCTTAGTGGCTTCTTGGCATATGGAGAAATAGTTCTCCAAACTTAGAAAGCGTTTTAATCTTGTGGCTTTTCTTGAAATAGAAGGATTGGATTTTTCCTCAAAGGGCAGATTCACAGTTGTATTAGAGTTTAAAAATCAAAGTAGAGACAACATGAAGTTGATATTTTTACCTAGTAATAGTCCTTTATCACTGAGTCCACAAACTATGTTGTAAATAAGTTATGGCAGATGTAAGAAGTGAAGTAATTGGCTTTGGAGCAGGAAATCTGAGAATGCTTTCAAAAGATTGGAGACAGAAGGGCTGGAATAAAACCTGCTGGAATTTCTTCAACTCTGTCAAATTTGAAGCTTTTCAAATCACAGTGTCTCTGCTTCTTTGTTTAGAGAACCACAACAGAGGAGTTTTCTTTGAGCAGGGGAAAAAAGCAAGTTGTTGCTTCTCCTCCTGCAGCCCATGACTTTTTTAACCTGTAACTTCAGTCTTCAAGCAGCTGCACACCCGCATGAAAATGCCTCCATGAGAACTTCCCTGCCTGCATCCATCAGAGCGACAGAAAGATTGAGGGTGGCTGGCATGCACAACAGGCTGGATATGGTTGGATTTTACATTAACAAATGAATCAGAGATATATGGGATCCCTAAAATGAACTGACACCAGTTTTCAAATTTAAGTATTCATGTTGACGCTTAAAGCAGTGCTTTTTAAATTTCTTATAAGTTTGTCTAATATACAGTATATTGTTAGTGATGTCAGAGACAGATCAAAACACATTTGGTATTTGTGATAGTAGGAAAATAAGCTTCAGCACCCATGTTTTCCAACATGAAGAGACATGTCAACCAGTGCAAATGCTAATATGAAAACACAGACTAAATACTCAGCTTAAAAAAAGATTAGCTGCTCCGTAAAATGCATCTCATATACAAAGGGAGTGCAATGATTAGCTTTTCATGTAAGCCAACAGACAACATCTCGAATGTTGAAATAGAGAAATTTGAAGGGTTTTTTTTCTATAAAAATGTACTGTTTTAGATTTTGACACAAAGAACAGCATTAAACAAGACATTGTGTAATGGGATACAGAAGATTATAAAGGTTTTTTGTTTGTTTGTTTGTTTGTTTTTTAAGAAAAAACTGGACAGGTCTCAACCAATGGAATGAAATGGCAACAGATTAGTAGAATCTAAAGAAATCTCTGTATGCATATGTTAAGGCCAGAAAACAAGACTCACCGGCTGTGATTAACAGACATAATTCTATCACTGCATGAGTCAGGAATGTCTGACTGACTTCTGAAAACCAGAAAAAGAAGTTGAAGCTTCACCATGAAAAAGAGAAAAAAAATCTTTTTTGGTCAAGATCCAGAGATACTGCTGCCTTTTCAGGGCCCAAATTCCTTTTAAGATTGACTGTCATGTGATCATAATAAAAAACAAAAGTTTAAAGCATGGTCACTGCCTCCTGGGCTAAAGGAGAAAGGATTGTCCAGGAATGCTCTAGTACAAATGGCTTTTCTCAGTTCAGCTTAGCATCCCAACTTTTTTGTTCATCTTACTGTCCTTATTGCATTTGTCAACACTGATAAACTCTAAGAAATTGACAACTTAAGACATGTCATAAATGTTTGGGGTTTAACAGTTTGACCTCTCCCTTAATCAGCTGTTTTTACATCTGAATATTGTCACTCACATTTATGATCTGTATATAAGGGCCAAATACTTGGAGAGAAACAAGATACCTTCATTTCTGGTGGAGACAGATGGTCAGAGAGAGCGAGAGGGGTGCAGCCTGTGAGAGAGAGAGAGAGTGATTGAGTGATAGATAAATAGATAACTAGGGAAAGAGAGGATGCAGCTGCAACCTGGCTATATAATGGTAGGGGTTCACAGGCAGATGGGGGGGCTTCAGGCTAAAATGAAACATGATAGCTATTTTAAAACACCCACATAAATGTTTAAAAAAACAAATAAATAAAGGCACCTTCTGTACTCAGGTTATTGGGCATAGAAACTAAAGAAAGCCGAACATAAATGAGCCCATATTTACCCAAGAGTTCACTTCATATTTTGAACCATGTCCCTATGATGTTCTCATGGTATTTAAAACCGCTTCCTCCACATTATAAAAACTCTTTATTGTGCTATGTCTCATGAAAAGATTGTTGTGTTACACTCTAATCATTTACAAATGTGGTTTCTGTCTTTCTGCAAAGGAAACTGACTTTTCCACAGCCAGAGCTGCTAGCTGATTATAGATCCCTGCACTTTAGGACTAGAGTCCTGGTTTTGTCCAAAGATTGCAGGTTCACAGTGACTGAAGAACTTTGGCATCTGGACTGAAGGAAACCTAATATTAGGAATGCCCCCTCCTCACCCCACCCCAATAAAGTATCTCCCATCCCCCTCCTCTCTGCCCTGAGGGCTTTCACCAGATAACCCCAAGAGACCTTGCTCTAATCATACTGGTAATTTTGGTTGAAAAGTAAAATCTTGCATGAAATTTACTCCGGGCTAGTTATACATCATCTCTCTATGAAAAGTAATCAGCTTGTGATTAGCAAAAGCAGTTGTCCTCTAATATTTTATCACTGTGAATTTATACACACACACCTACAAGAGAGAAATAGGTATACATTGAAAAATGGTGGGGTTTTTTCTTAACTTTCTAATCTAATGCAAACAATGTTGTATATGATGAGGTGGTAAGGTATCATTTATATCAAATTGTGCATTAAAAGAACAATTAAAACTCAGCCAAATTGCATTCCTTCATATTTATGACACTTCGTCATGAGATACTTGAATTTCTTGCACGGATTCCAAAACTGAGCTGCCTCACTGCCCTGGATGTGACCCAGACCTGCTGTCTCTCAGGGAAATTGACCCCACGAGTCCTGGACCACAGAAACTCACAAGAATGTTTTCAGTCTGTTGCAAAATCTCTTTGACTGCACTGACTTTTCCCATGTTTGCTCTGTTTGACAGCATCGGGAAAAATATAAACTCAACTCTGAACGTCACTGTTAGGATTTTGTGGGGTTTGAGCGATTTGAACAAAAATGTGTACATTATTTTTACATTATTATCATGATTTTATCAGAGTATACTCAGTATTTGCACTCTGCCCATTGTCAGCCCTTATAATCTCTTTGTGTCCCTCTCATAAAACTGCCTTTTAAAACAGCTGAATTCCCAATTAAGCTGTTCCCATGGAAGCTGTCGACGTAAAAAGATCAATCAAAGAGGAATGCGGCTCACATCACATGTGCAGTTCACATCTTTGTGGTCAGCTAAATGTATTGCCACCATTTAGTGAAAACATTGGTTGTTGTGGAAGTTCTCTTCAACATGTGCTTGTTACACTTTGTCCAAATCATCTCTAAAGTTATTACTATACACTTTTGTGAAATCTTGCCACTAAATTAGCAACAATTAGGAAACGTGAGTAACATGTTTACAGGGTTTGACACAAGGACATATAGCTAATGCTACTTTAAACTAAAATAACATAAACAGTATGTCTGATATAATAGCTCCTTTGAAAAAACTATTGATTTACAGTACTGTGCAAAAACTAATTTTCAATTAGTCACCAGTCTTTATTTTATGTTCCAAAGAGTAAGACTTTCTTGTAATCTTTTAAAATGGCCATAGTAAATTGGCTGTAAGTTGTTCTATCCACTCTTTGTAGCTGACAAGAGATATACCTATTTTATTTTCTAAGCATTTCTAACATGATCTTGAATCATTAAGTCATAAAATGTAACTTAAGAGATGAAGAAATAATAAAAAAGACAAATAATTTGTTCTAATTTCTTTAGTTGCATCTATGAAAAATACCAAAGACAACTCTTTGACAGACAAATGAGTATATCTGCACCAAATAGCTAACAAGCATTGGCATGGTGTGCAGTGTATCCGTAGAAGAAGAAAAAAGAGAGAAAACAGGCAAAGCACTTGAAATATAAAAGGTGAATACTTGCTGTTATGCAATCTTCCAAGAAATGTACAAACTGGTTGTGCCTATATTGTATTTTCATTCATGCTTGCACATGTTTCAATAAATAACTGCACTCATTTCCCATATTGCTGGCAATATAAGAAATAAGGGGAGGCTCAAGACTTAACAGTATTGTAAAGGAAAAAGTCAATGCACATATTACGGCCCATCCTGACACTGTTGAGTTCTGTAAAATTTAATGGGACATCTGCAGCCTGTCTGACTGAGTCGCAAATTGTGGTTATGTAATTTATTTCCATCCAAATTTTGACAAAGAACTAAGTTTGTCATTGTGGTTCTTCACATCAAGGCTAAGAAAAAATTTCCAAGCAGTGCAGCCAGTCACTTTAGTTCAACACTTTGGAAAATATGCAATTTGACTTTTTTTCCTGAGTTATTGGAAGACTATACCTCTGATATCAGGAAGCTGCAGCAGATCATTAGAAAGAAGGAAAGTACTGCACCCAGTCAAGAGCATTTTCATAAAATAACTTGGACGTTTTAAATTTTGGCTTTTGTTCGGATAAAATTCACAAAAAAATCACTGTTCTCAGGTAAACCTTCCTTTTTTTCTTTGTAAAACTGTTTATGTCAACAAGAACTTATTAAGCATGATTCATAAAATGTATAACTACTCATACAATGTAACTTTTTTTAATCGTAAAAAAAAAAGAGATTTCATTAAAGGTGGAAAACTGAACTAAAGATACGCTTTTATCACCTCAACATACACAAACCTAACTAAGTAAATTGTACGTAACCCTTTATTCATACCCAAGTCCGGCCATGAGTTATGGCTGTAATGTGCAGGTTGTTTCACTTTTATCACTCCAATTATAGTTAAAAACATGACGCCTGTGTTAGTGCCTGTTTGAATTTTCGCTGGTCAGGGGGAAAGAGGAGGAGAGAGGATGGCTGCAGAGAGAAACACACTCTCAATACTGTGAAGTAAAGGTTTATGAAGAGCCTGTCCCCCCAGCATGAGATGTTTTATTAGTGGTGTTTAAATGACCGGCTTGTTAAACATCAAGCGGCAGGCGGGCAGCCAGGCGGCTGTGGCCTAAGGATCTGCTGCATTGCTACATCGCTGGCTATTTTCACCTTCTTCAGAGCTTTATTTGACATGCTAGTGTGTAGACAGGGTTGTTTCGAGACACAATAATCACTTTTAACTCGAGCTGAAACACTAGATTCCCACCTGTGAGTAAGAGTTAGGGCCTGGGTGGTCCTGGGTTAGTTAGTGTCTCAGCAACATCCGAGAAAGGACAAAAAACGGCAATGAAGAGAGTTTAGGCCAATTAGAGGCTCCTTCTGTCTTGATATTAACACTTTGACACAGACAACTTAAAAATCTACATGGATTTTCAATCACATTAGCAATGTCTAAATAAACACCCTGAATCAAATCAAAGCACCAATTTTACATTTTAGTAGTGCTCTGGTTTCTTTACTTGAGGGTCATGAGAGTATATTAAAAATAAGTGATCCCCAGAGATGAGAATTGCTGTCATGGAAAACATGAGACATTAAGAGTGTTCTTTGATGATCATGGTGCTGATAATGATAGCGAGTGAACAGGAAATGGGAAAAGTCCTTTAGATGTCACTTGAGGGACATTCTGATACATCTGAAAGTAGAAGTATGTTACCTATTCGTTATTTCATTTTTTTTTCTTCCTGGTGAGAGACTAATCTAGCCAATGGAGGAATTATTTAGTTACAACCACTTTTACAGAGAGTGCATCAGATTTACACTTACACCTAGATTACTGTGCACATTTAGAAGTTGTGTTATTGTTTGTATTTGTTTTTTTATGAGCATCGTCTTGACCCCCAAAACAGTCTTGATGTAATCATTTCCAGCATGTCTCCTGTCAGCATGACTCTTTTTGCATAATAAACCTTAAATATACCAAAGATTAGCATATATTTGCTTTGAGTGGTGATGGTGAGGACTTTATAACAAGGGGAAACACGAGAAGAACTGGCACAAGATGCACATTTTAATTCAAATGTACACCATAGGACTTTATCCTCGGCTAGAACATATCCCTGTGGTGTTGAAGTTGATATTATGAATAAAATGTATTTCATTAAGTAGTGCTTTTAGTGATTTCTGATCAACTGATATTAACATCTAACAATGTTTCAAATTGGTCCTGTTATGGACTGGCGACCTGTCCAGGGTGTACCCCGCCTCTCACTCAATAGCAGCTTGGGCTTGGATTGAAAATGGATGTTTTCAATACCCATCTTAATAGAGAACCAAAAGCAATTCCCCAAAAACCATACCAGAGTGCTTTCTGTTTATAAAAACAGTTATTATCACCCTTTCCCATGTCTCAAGCTGAAGTAACTACCAGCTAACAAAAACAGCAGAAAAGTAAAAAAAAAAAAAAGAGACATCACAAAAGGGAGACAAAGAAGCATTTTTATACATTTTCAAAGTCAAGAGTAGCATGCTATTCTGTAGATAAGCATACAGAACAGGATGTCGATCTTGAAGCTAACAAACCTCACAGAAATTTATAGAAGACAGCTTATCTCTGTAGTAATTCAAACAACACACCAGATTTAGAAACCTTATCATCAAATCCACCTGCAACACTCTAAATAAAGAGTGTTATTCCTCTGCTAGACAGATTGCTGGAACACTTGGGCTCCTGGTTACCTAGGGGTGGTCTGGCCTGTTTATCAAAACTGTTATATATTATCACAGTTTTCCATGTCCCAGCCTGAAATAACTGGGTTTTCTCTGATCAAAGGAATAACCGTGCAGTGATTTTTCTTAAGCCTTCCCTTCGACAAAGACAGGGTTGAAGGATACTTTTTTTTTAGACTCTTTCAGACTTGATCTGAAAAGCGGTAATGTTGCGGACTTTGTCTTTTATACCGTTTGCATTCAGACAAACGTTCCGCTCTTTTACCTCG
>JBBBVU010000012.1:5758198-5778973 GCA_037177055.1 Atherinosoma microstoma
AACATCATATATCTTTTTAATTGATTTTAACCCACAAGCACGACATATGAACACTAAGTGTTCAACTTCTTGCTCACGATTCTTATGAATTTTCCTATTTGATATTTTTTATTTATTTCAAACAAAAAATAACTCAAATGAACAGAATAGCCAAAATAATAATAGTTACCTAGAGAAAGTATATGTTTATTTACAAGGATAAAGCGCACACTTAATTAAATCAGAATATTCACAAGTATCTCCCACTTTGCCACTTCAATAACTAATTTGGTGCCAGTGTCTATATACAGAATATTAACCACTTAAAATAAATAGAGCTAGTGTAGCATCTTTACCAAATCTAGATGAAGCAGAAAAACAAGAGCTCCAGAACAGAGGTTACATTGACATAATTATTTACTTGATTTTTACTGCTGCTTTGATTCAATATTGCTGATCAACAATGTTTACAAATGTGTGATGTGCACTCTTAGACCATTTTTTTAATTACATATATACATGTGTTTATTATGGCTGCCTTATTTTATTAATATTATTTGACACAGACAGAGCTCATTAAAAACAAAGGAAAGCTCCTAAATATGCCAGGATATAAATATGTGTCCCTGGAATAAGGAAAAAGAGAAACAGATAGAATATTGAGGAAAACAATGACCCATCTATCTAAAAGTATTTAATCAATGAGATCAAACTGATCAAAAGGTGATATTTTGAGAGATGAAAAGAGAAGGAAGTGCTCAGTCCAGCATGTCCCTCAGCAGTCTAAGCCTATTGCAGCATGACTAAGGGATGGCTAGGCCACCCCTAACTAAAATATTGATCAAATGTTTTAAGCCTGATCTTAAGGATGTTAAGGTAGATAGGATGCCTGACTACTGAACCCACACTGGGAGCTGGTTCCATAAGAGAAGGGCCTAATAGCCCAAGGCTCCAAGAACCACAAGTAAACCTACAGTTTGAGGACAAAGTGCTCTGTTGGGAATATATGGAACTATGAGATGTTTAATATACAATGGAGCTTGATCATGGAAAGCTTTATATAAGAGAATAATTCTAAATTATATTCTGGATTGAACAGGGTGTCAATGAAGTCTCAATGAGTGATATTCAGTCCTGAGAAATTAATGCAATGCGTTTGAAAGCTGCAATATGCAAGTGACTACTTGGGGTATTGTCCGGACCAATTTGACTGGATAAGGTCTGAGGATCGACAACAGTAAAAATGATGGAAAGTTTTGAAGACAAGACATGGTGTGCTTGTTTTCGGGGCCTCACAAACGTATTTATGATACCACTGCTGTCATTTTTTCTCTGCTGTGATCTCAAATTAACCAAATGGTAACCCCCTCTGTTGTCACCATGTTTATCATTTGGTTTACACCTTACAAATTTGGTAACTCTATCTGGTCTGAGTTCTCTAATGTGCCCCCCCTTATGTTCACAATGGATCTGATTGTCTACACAAATGTGAGGTTAAAAAAGAAATATATTCCCAGCCTTGATATCTGCTACACCAACTGCTGGCATGAAAACTTCAACAGGCTAAGAATATTTTACAAGTAATCTTATCATTGCAAGAGATACTTTTCTTTTGCATTGTTGTCCTCCATAATTGTTCAGAACAAAGTATAGGAGCATGAATACTGAAGAAAGTGTGAACAGGCGAACTCATTGTAGCGATGTGCCGCTTGATCAGATAGTAAAATGTAAAAGCAGATTCATTAGCTTGACTAGTAGATTAAGCACTGAGAAATCTGGTTAAAGAAATACCGTGTAACTTTTGGCCACTAGGGGTCCCAAACCTGTAACGTCCCCAAAAATTCAACAGTCTTTCTCTTTCTGGCCTGCTCAGACACCGTTTTCACCTTTTTACTTCGTTCAGCCATGACAAACTTTAGATCGAAGATTAGGAAGAAGTAGCGAAAATTAGAGCCTGCTGTGTTTATATAGGTGGATATAAAGGAAAGCGCTCCAGGTCACATGATCCCATGAGAGAAGGATCCGCTCCTGCAAAGTTACAGAGTCTGGTTTCTGAAGAGGGCAGCCCCCTCAGAGCGCCAAAATGCATCAAGCACTGTATATTGACCCCAGAAATCATCCGTTATTACTCACATTAGGCTGATGTTTGGGACAAAAGTTACACGGTATCCCTTTAAATTGTTTTAATCAGTCATTAAAAGTATCACATGCACACACAAACATCTACTGTCCAGACTTGCACAACACCGACGTCCCATTTGAAATGTTCTTTTTCATTAAAAAGAAAAAGTAAATCAGATCAAGAAAAATTCTTGAATATTTCACCCATCTTGACTTTCACATTTCATACAAAAAACTACCTCGCAGCTAATTTTGAAATTAGCACCTTCTAACCTCTTTGGTCTTTTTAATTTTGCACAATTCCCAACTGACCAGTAGAGTCAGAACAGATGATCCTAGCTGTACCAAGGAGCAGATTACAGCACAAAGTAGACTGTTCTTTCCTGTACCTGTGCCAAAACCCTTAAACAGCATGCCCCCTCATTATGAAAGAGACTGTCCTCCCAAAAGTCATCCCCATGGGGCATTTGTTCATGCAACCTATAATTATATTCAAAGAAGATGAAATCTTATTGTGAGAGCAAATGCATGTGAAGTGAAACACATGTATTTTAGTCCTGCCTATGAGGTTTTTAATCTTAATAAATTAGTTTTGCCTAAGCCCAACCATAAAGTGGCAACGTTTTATGGTAACGTGTTGGTTTGTTTATATGTAAATCAAAGTAACCTGTAAAACTGCGCCATGAAAGTTATGGTTGCAATGTAAAAAGAATGTATTTTACCCCTGGTTTCTAACTCCACCTCAAGACAGGTCACAGCAAGAGGCTACTCATGTGTTTGCACTGAATTCTTGTTACAGTTTTGGTTTTAGTTGTACAAAACTTTAGTCAGCACTTGCCGTTTTAGACAAGCATATCAATAAACTGTCTTGACTAGGGCAACTTTACAAGAAAGCTGGAATAGTTACATCTCTGAAACAATGACATGGTTTTATAGTTACAATGTAGTCCATAGAAAAAAAAACATCTTTGAAGGTTTGCAAGGTAAACTAACTGGGATAAGCCGGATGACAAGCTTAAAACTAGCACCTGGTTTGCATAAGTGGGCAACGGGTATCAGAGGTTTTGCTGCCACCGCCAAACTCAAACAATTTACTTGAGTGACTGTTACAAGATGTTTAACCTCACATATTAATTTCTAAATGTTTCTAATAACCAAACTGAAAACATCTTTTTATGTAAAAGAAATGCTGCATAAATTCTAATATGGAAAAAAAACATAAAAGTAAAAGTGAGTATTGCATGTAGTGTTTTGTCTCACTATCAATTACACCAACACACTTTGCAGACAACTCCAGAAGGATATAATTAATGTCTCAGACCAACAAAAAACAGATGTAATTCTGTTCATAAAGAGGCCACCATGCAGCCTTTACTCATGTATTACTGTGAAACTATTTGCTTCAGGCGCCTGTACATGCATATTTCTTTTAACAAGGATTTCAAGGCTCAGGATTTGTTCTTATTTAACTAGTCACACAAAAAAGGGAAAAGGTAATATTTACCATCATTTCTGCACTGCAAAAGTATGGAAAGACATTCAAATCTCTACTATCTGGTTCACATAAGTCTTGTTGCATTTGGCACTTTCACATTTCATACAAGAAACTAATGAACATGTGCTGCAGGTTAGAGACAGGGGAGAAGAAGTAATGGAGAGCACAAACCTGTGACATATGTGTAAGGTCATTCATAAGCCAGACAGCTAAGCCTTTCATTTGAACGCCATTAAAGAGACTTCTTTGTTAAAAATGCACAGTATGCACCTGATGGAATCTTAAGTTACTTTTCTTTGTCTGTTTCCAGCTGCTCTGACATGAAGATATGTCTCGAGTTATTTCCCATTACATGCTGATTATCAGCTTTGTGAATCATCTAATCAGAATTTTCAGAATTTTATGGATTACTTTTGTCCATATGAGCAAAGCAAGCCCAGCTTTGTACCTCCCAAACAGAAAAATGACCAGTAACATCTGCAAGAGAGTGTGAGCCAGCTTTCCAAGCTTTTTGTTTGTGGTCACTCTGAGTAACACAATGACTCACTATTTAATGTGGGAATTCAACAAGTCTTTGAGGTTCACAATTATTTTTGATGGAAACTGATGCTGTAAAGTCATGAGTAACGGTAACAAGTCGTCCTATACTTTCCTATTAGGCAATCTGAATATTTCACGTGGGACAAATCAAGAATCAGCATCAATGTGCATGACATTTATACCACCTGTTTCTATGTGTTGCTTAAGAGAACATTAAGTCAGTACAGACTTTCTGTACATTCTTGTATTCTGTTGGTATGTTAATGCAATAATAGCTCCATTGTTGCCACATTAAAGTTTTATTTTGTTTTCAGGGTGGGGCAAGTAGGCCTGTATGAGATAGTCCAAGAGGTTTTTGACTCCAGGCCTATCTTTAACATCTGAAGGAACCTAAAGCAGGGGGCTGTACCTAAATCTACAGACTCTTGTCGGAGTTCATTTCCCCATAACCTCCTCCTCTCAATGAATTCCAGATGTTTTTCAGACGAAAGTGAATTTAAAGGGGTGGAGGGGTTCTGGTAGTTGTGAGGAGCTGTTTTTTGGGGATTTTTTGTACAGTATGCATAATGTATGTATGTTGCCTGCATGAAAAGTAGCATAGGCCCCTTAATCACTGGCATGTCTCCAATGTTATCCTGAGACATTTTGTCCTTAATCTCTTAAACAAGTAATGCAACTCAGGTTTTAGCTGTAAAACCCAATAAATAATTTACATTTAAAACAACTGCATTTTAAATAGTGCACTGTATATAGTAGGAGTAGTTGTAACCCAGAGCAAGTCTACACAAACCATATGACTGCCAACTCAGTTCAAGTAACACCCAGAACAGAAACTACTCCAAGTCTAACGAAGTCCTGACCTGCACTTTTTGGCACAGAAAGTTCACAATTCTGCAAACCCTCAAATTCAAATAGTAGGTCAGGCAAACAAGCAGGAGGAGATGTTTCAGATCTAGTGACTGTGTGTGGTCTGCTGCGCTGGAATAAGCAAAGGTAATGAAGTCATGACTGGAAGAAATATACTGCTCTCCATTTTTAATAAATATCAAATCCTTTTTTGCCTGAGGGCCAGATGAAACGAAGCCTCAATCTTATGTTCCTCTTGGCTCCTAATAAAGTGGCAGCTCCCATAGAAGATTCTCAGACAAGGGGAATCAAATGAAAAATGTATGAAATGCAATTATTGTTTGTGCAGCTCCTACAGTGACAAACAGCTGAACTAGAACATTGTATCGCTTGCAATTGTTTGTATGCATCTTTTTTCCTTTCGCTACATGTGGTTTGCTATTTCTTTCAAATATGAAGGAGGCTGATATGAAATTAGTGTTTTGCCATGAACTTCTCTGACCCCCTCATCAAATCCATTAAGGCATCCATCAAACCACCACAAGCCCAACCATCCTAAAACAGCTCTGACTTCTAGCTGCAAATCATGGTTTCACACTCGCTCCTCTTTTGCCTGACTCACTCGATCTGAACTGCAGACTCATTGTTTGCTTTTCCTTCCTGGTAGCTGCACACGTTGGCTACCGCACATGACATTGGCAGCAGATGTGGCGGGGCCCAGAAAAAATAAACTGGCCAATGATGATGCAGTCCGCAGAAGCTAAATATTGACTTAGCGACCTGTAATCAGATTCACACACATGACAGAATGGAAATAAACAGCAACATTTGCTCGTGTCGCCTCTGCCGACCCTCCCACCACAACACAGGAACCAGAGCTCGCGGGGGAAAAAAACCAGCAGCCCGGGTCTCTCAGCTCAGCCGATCTGGTAATGAGGACTTGCGTATGACGCCAAGGGGTGGGGATAAGAAAATGGGAGACATAGTATGATGTATAATTACTTCTCTCACAGTCCTGCCTCATTCTAGCTTTCAAATCAACTTCTGTAAATGCTTTGGTGTGGAAATCTTTTCAAAAATAGAATCTAACCTAAAAACTTGTCTAAAAATGTTAAAGCATAACAGGTGATTTACAAAGATGACGTGAGAAGAGTCAAATGATGCAGCTGCATTAATGCCTTTTCATATGCCACAAGGAATATATGAAAACATTTTCACAGGGATTCAAGTGGTGTTTCAAGCCTATTCTGTTCAACTTAAACAAATGTATAGGAGATAACCTTTCTCCACATGTGTTTATAAGATCAATGTTAAACCAAACATCTGTTTATCTGCCTGAGTCACAGTGCTGGCTCATCCTCTACAGAGAGAGAAAGCATTAAGCCTACGTTCTCTAGGCTCTATAAATTATGGCTCCAAATAGAAGACCTTCATGTGGTTGGAATCTGGAGATTAAACAATGGTCATAAATCAGGCACATCTGGGGTGTTATAAATCTGTCGCTCTATCTTTGGACTCATTGCGCTCTGAGGCCCGTTTACCAGGATTTGAGGAGTTCTTGGTGCAGATAGAGGGATCACTTTGGGATGGAGATTATCTCTCACAGTTGTATTGTTCTACATGAAAATCACTTTCTGCAGTGGATCAGCAGGAATAAAATTGTCAGTGAATTTAATTATTTACATTGGGTTCCAATAATTATTTATCCTCGTGCAGGTTTTTTGCATTCATGTGATCTGCAAAAAGGCACATGATTGATTTATTTGTAACTAATAAATCTCTATAAATTAAACTGAAAATATCTAGTGGTTAGCAGTGTGTGTGTTAAATGCCAGAATAACATCCCAACATTCACTTGAACCTTGAACAAGGAGTGCACCTGCTGACATACCTGCAGGAGCATGTCATCAGGTCATACAACTTCTGAATTAAAACCATGTTCTTTATTTTCTAACAAGAAAATCAAATCATGAGTGCATTATTTAAACAACCAGTCATTCCTCTGGAAAGACTCATCCACTCCCATGTTTATGTCCTGATATATGTGACATGTCATTCTTTCATTATTATCAAGTGTTTTATGTCATATTCATAAAACATTTGACTATGTTATTGTATGATTCTGAAGAAAAGAAACGCTTTGATCAAGCAGTACTCGTCTATATTTGAGTTACATGCACAATTATTATTTCTCCCTGGGTTATTTGCAGCAGATGTTTGGGAATTTATTCTGTATTACACAGCAAACCATCTGCTATTCATTCACCCTTTATTTGTTTTGTTTTTCTATGAGTTGAACACACTAAAAATGAATGTTCAGAATCTTTTATCACTTGCCAGTTGACAAAAGTAATGAGGGGCATAAAAGCTTGTGCTGAGCTTTATGTTTTGCAGCACTAAGGATCTTAACCACATGCTTTTGTACCCTGTATATATACAGTAGGCTGAAAGTGTGTATGTGTGTGTCTATATTTATTATATATCTTAAACCAATAGGATGAGGAGCTAATGAGTAAAACTTGTGTTGAACCCAGCAAGATGTAAATTTTTTTCCTCCAGAAAACTTTATCTTTGGGGTATTTTTGTTAATTTGTGAAGTCAAAGAACACAAAAGACAATAATAGTTTCTCAATATATGCAAGTTTGAATAGCTTACTTCTACTGGATTTCTCCCAATATTATTTTAAAACACACCTGGCATGTTCAATGTTTGAATATGACAGGTGTTACCAAATGTTGTTCCACAGTAGACAGGTGTGACATGAAATGATGTGATAACCAAAAAATACATAATCAAACTACACAAAAACATGGGTTGTTTTTTTATTTGTTATATACTTTGCACACTTATTTCCAAAAGTAGAACACACTCTCTAAAGGACCCTGATCTGTTGTGTGTAGAAAGAATTTTTAGCACTTGACACATTGAAGGCTCAGATTGAAAGCTGAGACGAAAACTAAAACTTTAAGGCAGGAAACGGATCACTTCCCCATTTGAAACAGGACAAAACTTAAGCAGGATTCACATGGAAGCAGTGCTTTAATACTCAAAGCAGGGCGGCCCTGGCACTTAAAATTCTTGCACAGATACCTGATAAGTTAAGTCATTTCACAGGCTGGCACCTCCAATGCTGCTTTTCTAAGGCTAAACTGCTCAAGTTTCCACTACAAACTATGCTAGCAAAGCAGAGCAACAGATCCAGAATTAAGGACAAGATGTGACCCCCTTCAGATTAAAATGAGAACCACGACCACTGATATGCAAATAGCAAACCACCTTTGCAGAGAACCCATCACCTGAAGAAAAGAGAAAAAAATAGATGAAAGTGGACGGTTTAGTGAAGTTAAACTGTTGTTTGGTTAATGCCAACATTGTGCTTAGTAAACCAAAGGGGTATTTCCCCTTGGAAAATAGATTCACACTCTTATAAAAAATTATTGTCATCTCCAAAAATACCTGGAGATCCTACTAAGGGTCAAGGAGATTGAATATTGGATTTTATGAACATTTTAAATTATACAATACAGATAATTGGAGTTGAAGTATCTGTCCAGTGTGAGAAAATATCTCATAATATTTCTACATTTCGCATCATGTTTTTTTCTTACTTTAAATTTAGTGAAAAGGTGAGGTGAGAAAAGCTGTTAAACAAAAGATGACTTCTGTTACACTGAAAAAGGTTATTTTTGTCATTTTTGTCCTATTTTGTGTGAAAGAATTTAAGTTTAGGTTTAGTATAATTCATTTTATTGCAAGACACAACACTTGAATTTCTTTTCAGTCTTTCACGCTCACTTCTAACCTTAAAAATACTTAAATGAGCTGAACTAGTTGAAAATTGAAATGGTGAACTATGACCATGAGCTATTCATTTTAACTTGTGAGAACTGAACTTTGAACTATAGAATCATGAACTTGCACAACACTGGCTATACCTGTACTGTCGTGATGCATGGAGGGTTTGGGAGGAGAACCCAAATGCAGGGTGAAGAGGGAGGAGGCAAGCGGACATGGGAGATGAGGATTTATTGTAAAGGTATAACAAAATGCACTAAACAGGCAGGTTAACAAATTAAAAAGATTAGAAAGGGCAGGAACCACAACTAACAATATCAACACAAGGGATGACAACTGGGAAACAACAACAAAGATCTGGCCATAACAAAAGAAACCAAAGGGTATATAGGCTAAGTACTAAAGATTAATAACCAAATGAGGAGAAGGTGCGACAGTCAAGAGCAGGTATAGTGAACAGGAAAAGAACACAAAGAGGTAACCCTACAAAAGAAAACAGGAAACCAGAACAGCAACTAAGGAACAAGCAAAAACAGCAAAACCCCTAAGCCATGACATTTACGATGTACTTTTACTCTGTCAATGATATACATAGCTATATAAATACTTTTGTTCAGTAAAATTAAGAATTAATATTTCTGGCTACACATTAGATCTGTATTGCTATACAGTAAAGTGGGGGATTGTCTCCTTCAAATCTGTGCAGGTTATGGTCTGCAGTATGACATCAAATATAATCCTGAAAAGAATGTTTTTATGATTGCTAGAACCAAGGAGGACCACAAATTAAAATTCCTTTCATTTTATTTAGCTGAGCAGGAGTTAAATGTGGTGAACAAAGTAAAATATTTGGGATAATCAGAAATGATTTGTGTGATGATGATGATGATGATGTCCACTGGCAGTGCTGTAAATTCTATGCACAAGTAAATATGATAGCACGCAAGTTTAACATGTGTATAGCCATTTTTAGAGCATACTGTACTACCTTTTATACTGCTCATTTATGGTGCACTTATAGTAAAGCTAAAATGAAAAAAGCTTCATGTGGCATTTCATGATGCATTTAGAATATTGTTTTCACTTCCAAGATGGACAAGTGCAAGCCACATGCTTGTCTGTCCCTACGGACGTTGTTATAATCTTTTAGAATGATTTTTTTTTATCTTTCTGATATGGACCAATGTCTGGAATAAACATGAAATTAAATTAAATCAAATTATACATAATAAGTTTCAGATATTAGAATGAAGATGTATGGTTAAAATTTATCTGAAAGATGTTTTGTTTTGTTTTATTCCCTCCATCCTCTCTACAAAGCAGGATGTGAAAGTAAAAAGGCTCCATTTGGTGTTTTTACTTTTTCTCTCTATTGTAAGATTATAATGAAAAATTCCAATGTAACTTTATTTTTATCTAAGTTGGAGGCTGTTATCACTGGATGCCTGGATAAACTGTCAGCTTAGAACAATTTTGTCCTCAGCCATCTGGGCCATTCATGATTTGGCCCATTGGTCCCTTTTCGATGCCTACACATTTTTGGCCTCACTACACAAAAGAGGAGACGCCAAATGTAATCACAGGAACCCGAAATAGCCTCTGCAATTGGTGCATGGGTCCGACTGATAAGTTGAACAAAAAGCACATCGGAGGTTAAAGAGGAGATTGTATTCCATGCCAGGCTAATTGCTGCTGATTGGTGGCAGATTGGAGCATTGCCAGCTAATCTAGATGAGAGCAAATTGATCAAGCCTTGGCTAGTTCCCTCTATGTTAAATAACTCAAATGAGGAAGAAAAAACGAGAAGAAAAAAAAGAGAGAGAAACATCGGTCAAGAAAGAAACATTTGCTTGATGAGATATGTGTCATGTTTATCTGAATCTTTACACGTTTGTCCTTAAACAGCTCAGGAATAATGAAGTATGTTAGTGTATTGATAAACAAAGTCATAAAATTCTCAATTTAATTGCATACCGCTTAATTACAAGCCATGATACTCATGTGACACTCTTTAAAAAAATATCTAACCTAAACCAGGTTCTTTCAATTTGAAGCCAGAAATAAAACTGTGCAATGTTCTTTTCTCTCTGTACTATAGCAACAGTAATATGCATGCATGATGTGTCTCAGAGAAATAGTACTTGGCTGAACAAAAATGTGCATGCTGTTACTAACTGCTCAGGCAATCAGTACCAATTTCATTGACTAGAGTAAGCCATTTAATTCACTGCCTTTGTCCTAATATACAAGCACAGGAGGAGAAGCAATTTTTCAACAGAAGTATGTCCAACTCCTCCTTTCTGTCTAAGAGACAAAAACAAACTGGCAGCAGTTTGGCATCATGCTGAGCAGTGGATTGGACTTATCTATTTTGTATCTGCTTTTGAATTTTGCCATGCCTTTTATATTAGATGTTATATTATACCAGCTTATACAACAAATATAATATAAAACAAATATAATGTATGTATCTACTTAAAATGCTTGAAATTCTTTCACTTTTTCCCACCAGTTTTTCTCCTGTGGTGTGAAAGCTTTATTAGTTTAACAATATAGATGTGAAAGCTGTTAAACAATAATCATATGGTACTCTAATAAGAAAAAACGCCTAATAAAAGTTTAATAAGACTTCTTTTTGTAATTTCCACTAATGACTGTAGATTTGCAGAGGAATTCTCATATAGCAAATATTTCGCACCGCTTACTTTTCCTCACCCACTAATTAAATCTACATCAAACCTACACTGCACGCTGAACACTTTTTTAAAATTAAAACCAAAGTATCCCAGGACACCAGTACTGGTGGTTTAGAAACCCACAGAGAACATTTACGTGAAGAACAATTATGTCACCGTAGCCTGTGTAATATGAAATGTGCAAAACCTTTCTACAATCAGTGTTGAACGAAGAGTGTGTCTTGTGTCAACATGGCAATTTCTCCTCCATAATTAAGTTAATTTTCCAGCTGTTGCCTTTATGCCATGAAAAGTCCTGCTGATGTGTCACCAGCACCGTGGGTAAAAGCAGCTGTAGCAAATCAGAGGTGAGCTGGAGAAGTCATAAATCCTTGTCAGCTCATGTGTTGTTTGCTTAGTGACACTTCTTCAAAGAGAAGCTGCTTAGCTTGTCCAGCTGTTTAAAGTATGTGTTGTGAGTGTGGCAGCCTTGCTTTTGAACTCCTCTAATGATGATGAATTAGATGGTGAAGCAGTGGATATACTTACAGTTTTAAATATCACTTCCTGGAAGAGATCTGATCCCCAGAAAAATGAGCTGGAGGAATATCATGTGCATCTTTTCTTTTTTCCCCAATACTTTCTCTCTCATGTAATTCATTTTCTATGGAGCTTTGATCAGATTTTACACTTTTGCTTGCTTCTGGCAAAATGAAAAATATGGGTTAGTGAATATGAAGTACTGTAAGCTATTGTAAACAAAATTCATCTACTTTTATGTGGGAATCTGTAAGGTTTTGTGATTAATTTGAGCATATTCTTGTACTGGCTGAGCAACGGATTCTGAAAATAAAAGAAAAAGAAAGAAAAAGAAGAAACAGGATATGAGCAAACAAAATTATTAGTTAACCAAAGCATGGTAATGTAAGATATAAACTTGCAAACAAAACTTACACCTGTAATTAGGTCCAAATTTATCTTCAGCCTATCATCTGCTTGGTTTTGTTTATCTCTGATCAGATCCATTTTCACCACAAGTTTGTCACTGTTGTTGCCATTCACTTAATCAGTCTAACATGTTTTTGCCTGTCTTGCATATAATTAAGCTAACCAAGTATCCTGCCTTTGCAGTGCCTTTTGTTCCTTTTTAAATATAATAGATTCCTACATCTATCTGCCTCCTAAGTCTGGGTCTTGATTTCTCACCTCATTTCTAACAATAAATCATGACAAGGTCTTTATCAGTTAATGCAGAACAATCTTCAAAATCCTTCACCATGTTGACCACATAGTGGCTAACTTCTCTCTCTGCAGGGAGAAAGACCCAATTTCTCAAATCTTTGGAGTATGAATAGGCCTCAACTCAAATTAGCAACCTGTTAGCAACCGCCCCAGGCATCACTTAAAGTAAAAATTTCTTGTATGGCTACATCTCATAGGTGAATATAGATTACTTTCTTTCATTTGTCAGACAGCTTAACGTGTCAAAACCAAAATCAAGACTCAGTGTTAACTTAAACTTTTATATTAAGTGCATCATCATCTACCAAAACCCCAATTCAAGTCATTTACAAACAGTGAATAAAGATATACTTATGTGGAAGATGATCGGCGCATAAGTGGCAGAATGTATTCTAGTTTCCACTAGAATATGAAAACATAAATTCAAGCAGCTATGTACAAATAAAGATAAAACATAATACAAAAGTAAGCTTTACATATACCTGTCAGACATGTTCAAACATCATAGATGTAAAAATTATTTAAAAGAAAAAAAAACTTGGTATTTTGATTTAAAAATGGCAGTTGTCTTATGATAAGGGTTTACAACACATACTGCAACTTCCCTCAGTTAAAAGTAAATAAAAATATTGTCCAAATGGGAAAGGCGTGACTACTGAATAATGTTACCTGTATCACACTCTCAGTAGTGATGGCAGATCCGGCTTTTTTCACAGTCAGCCTTTAGAAGAGCCAGCTCACATGGCTCCCAAATGACTCTTCCTTTACTTGTAGCTTCTATTTAAACCTAATTTAGCAATAATGAATGGTTTGTTCGCAATTTTTTATTGAACAAAATGAACAGTTATTTTCTTTTTATAAATTTTGCACTTAGCTTTGCAGTTCCCAATGTCATTGAAATGAAATGAAAAATACTTTAATCCCCTGAGGGGCATTATAATGTTGTAGGAGCTCTTTTTGCCTTGTTTTATTTTGTTTAATTTTTTCTTGATGACACATTGTAAAAAATTAACAATATAAAAAAATTATTTTAGAAAATGTAGCCAGATATTTTTTTTCTTTATAGTTTTTGTTGTTGTTGGGTTTTTTTTTCACTTTTCCCCATTGCACTTCCAATCAAATAGGGCTCTCTGTCTCTCTGTTTACCTGGAGTGTATCACTATAGTTGTTGTCTTCTGAGCATCTGCCCCACTTCCTTCTTTCACTAATGGTATGATCCTAGTGCGATTAGTCTCGTGGTGTACACATCATACTACAGTCCCACCCCTTCATGCATGAATGTTCAGCAGAGCTGAGCAGGAGCAGCTGAAGATTTTGACTCTCGAGCGGGAGTCAACTCCTCTCATTCGGATCAAAGAATCAGTTCTTTGAGCTGGCTCATTCACGAACACCACATCACTCATTCAGTGTTTGTGCACCGTTAGTCTGTTATTGTCTGCTGACTATAACAGCCATTGTTTTTGGGCTTCCTGTGCAGAAAGAAAGAAATATCTGGATAACCAATATATGTGTCAAGACTTCATGTTTTATGTGACAGTCATTGTTTGAGTATATTTTCTAAAGCCAACAGAACATAAATAATCTTCTTCCACTGATGTCAGCACAGTCTGTTTACCTGTATGTGACAAATATCTGTTTGAACCAGATTGACTAATGCTGTGGGGACTACAAAACAGAAACAGTAGTATAGTGATATATAGTATATCCAGGTAATAGTGTAAACATATTGTTAGCTGAACTTGATTTTAACTTTAAGGATATAGACTGGACAATATTCGGTTACTTGGACAGCTTACTGTAAGGAAAAATGTTATGGAAAGGAAGAGGAAGGAAAGTAGAAACCAAAAACTGCACTCTTTTAGGTCTTAGATAAATAGATTTGTTCTTTGCCTCTGCAGGTTCTGTCAAAAACTGTGGAGATTGTGGATTTTACTGTTCAGTTTTACAATAAAGCAATACAGTTGCAGAGCAAATAAATATAATAACACATCTAGCAGAAAAGATTTGTCTTGGATCACGCTCAATCCACCATATCTCCATTTGGTAAAGGTTGTCAAGAGATAAAAATCACACCAGAGACCCTGGTACAGCAAACTCTTGTTTATCTTTGGCCTTCTCGGGGGCACTAAGAAAATGCCAACAAGGTTTTCATTGTGAAAGAACAGACGTCCATTGTGTGCCCTGCCACTGAGTTCTGTGTTTCCATAGCCCTGTGCTCTCCACTCTTTAAATCATACAATATTCCCAAATTACAATGACATGTGCAGGATAGGGTTTCCCTTCTCTCAGACGTTTCTGTCAGAGTGGCTTTAAGTTTTGTCTTGGCTGGGAAATCTGAGCCCTGCTCCACATTCAGCTTCACAGTCGGACTGAAGACAATACCTTTCAGCAATTTGTTGGTCTCAAGATATCTCTTGTAAAGAGAGTAAAAAAAAAAAATCTGGATGGTAGGAGTAATAGCAATTGATTATTTGAGCAAAAATGACCAAATTGATCATTCATTCCTTTTTAAGTCATGTGTTTACAAATGAAGCCAAGAGCAGCCATGCTTGAAAGAATTTCTTTTTAGCATTATTAACTCAAGATGATGACTTGACCATCTCATTAAATCGAGATAACAGAATAATTTATGTAATTATCTTGAGAAAACAAAATTGCAGATTTCTCTATCTAATGAGAAAAAGTAACTTCTTGATCTCAAGATAATGGAATAATTGATTAGTAATCTTGAGATAATAGCATCAGAAATAAATAACTGTAGGCGCGGCTGCTCTTGGCTTCAGTACAAATGACTTAAAACGGTTTATAACCACTTGGGTATCCATAAAGGATCCTAAGGAGGACATAATACTTGAACTTAACCAAACTTTCAGATCAATAGTTTAATTTCCTTCAAACCACCAACACAAATAATGATGCTGGAGGAAAAGTCATTAATCTCTGAGTACTGGGAATCTATAAATCTGTACCATATTTTTACCACATCAGGTCCAGCAATTAACCAAAATGAAATTATTTCAGCTGACCAAATAATATATACTACCTTCCCTCAAGCTGTGTCTGTAACATAAGAAAGAAGTTTGCAAATTACTTAAATAAAAATGCATGTGCACATAGGCTATAGGCCATGAAAAATGTGTGCCTACTTATAATTCTTGCTTGTTGCAATTTCTGCTTCCTCCCGTCCTCTCTCTGCTGCTTTTCCCCTCTCTTATTGGTTGTCAGTGACATGTCTGTGGTTCTGTGGGATCCTCCCATATAAACAGGCACGTTTTACCGCCAGCGGACTGCCGAAACCCCTCAATTTGTCACTTCCCCAGCTCAGTTAGGGTTTTGTGGCTTAAGGTGCTAGCAAAGGTACTTAAAGGGGAAACCTCAGGAAAAGTGAGGCCAGAGATGGAAGAGATGCGGTTGATAGTTTGTGTTCCTTTCTAGGTGTGCTGAAAATGCAAACCACCAAATTGGCTCCAAAATGAACCAATTCAACATCTATTATGCTTCAGACCAGGTTTTAGCTAAACATATTGTTTCTCAGCAAATTAGTGCCAGGAGGTTATCATATTACTCAGAGTTTAACAGTGTAACTTACGGTCACTTGCACGCTCTGCTCATCCAGAACTTGGCATCGGTGTTGCTCTGAGCCACAAACCCACCATTCATCAGCTGCACATGTCTGGAGAAAGTTTTATTAAAAAAATTGTAGCTCAGCTAAAAGTCTTCTTTTGAATCACATTAACTTTCCAAACGTGATCTGTTAGTAGTCTTTTTTGGCTATTCATTGATCATTTAGGCCAAAATTGGAAAATAAACCACTATAAGAAAATGTTGACCTGTTCTTCAAATATCTATCTATCCATTTATTTTCTACCTCTTAACCAGAACTAGGTTACAAGGGCAATAGTGTAAACAGGGATCCCCAGACCTCTCTCACCTCCAGCTCTTTAGAGGGAACACCAAGTAGACAGCCAAGAGATAAAAAGATATATAATCTCTCCAACATGTTGTGGGACATGTCTATTGAAACACAAGCATGGCATCCTGACCAGATTCCCAAACCACCTCAACAGCCCCTCCCAGGTGACTGAGCTCATCACCCCATCCCGAAAGGTCAGCCCAGTCACCCTTTTGCATTTGTGATCTGAATAAATTAGTCACTACCTACAGCTCATGACAATCGGTGGGGGCTGAAACGTAGATGGACTGGTAAATCAATAACCTTAACTTTACGACTTATCTGTAGACTGTTAAAACATCTGCATCACTGGAGGCACTGCATCAATTCACCAGATAATCGTCATTCCTTTTCACCACCGCTCGTAAACAAGACCCCGGGGTACTTAAACGCCTGCATTTGAGGTAGCGACCCATCCATGATTTGGAGTGAACAATCCATCCTTTTCCACCTGGGGATGATGGCTTCAGACTTGGCGGTGCCAATTCTCATCACACTGCAAACCGTGCCAGTTACTGTTGGAGGTCTTTTCTGAATGCAGCCAACAGAATAACAACATGTGCAAAACGTAAAGATGTAATCCCAAACCGACCAAATTGGAAACCTCCTGGATCATGGCTCAATCTTCAAAGAGGCAAATAAAGAAATACCATTACTTACAATTCAGAAATGTTAGTATTTACTGGGTTTTTTTAAATTTATTTTGTTTTTGTTTTTTCATCTTCAATATCCTCACAGACAAAACATTCAGGTTTTACTCTTTAACTCCCTTTGAGATAGCTGTGTGGGATATTTTTTGCATAGGAGGAACATTTCATTTATCAAGAAAAAGAATGAGTTACTTGCAGCTTCACACATGGGATCTTTCAAGTTGTTCACATATCCTTAATCAAAATGCAAAAATAGCTTAAGAGCAATTGACCTAATTCATGGTAAGATTTTCTACAGCACATGAAGACTCACTGATGAAATGATGGTCTTGGCTGTTTGTACTTGTAATAGCTTGCCAGAGAATCTGCGGAGCCATCTTGATAATGTAGTGAGGATATGGTGGCACTTTAAGGTTTCACATGTAAGAGATACTCAAACAATAACAACTGGTGCAGCGAAACTCCATGTAGCTTTTTTTTCATGACCTGTTTTATCATAAGATTAATCAAAATGTCTAACATTGTTACATGGCTGTTCTATCAGTTAGGTGGTAGTCTGAGCTGGGTTTGCTGTATGTGCTAGACTGATGTCTCAGGCTTTTTACTGTTGTGCTTTAGGGGTTATAGAGTCCTTAGAGCCTGTGAAAGATCAGATAATCCACATGCTGTAGAATTAGTCCATCTGAAGAGAAGAAACAGCTCAAATTTAAGCTGATGGAGAAAATGACATATCTCCTTTTAAATGGGGAGCAAAAAGTTGGACAAAAAGCAAGAAAATTAAAGATTCATTAGTATTTGACGTTGAGTTGCAAAGCATACAAATAGTAGCTATAACCAAACATTGGTGCGAACAGACGCACTGTTAAGGCATCAAATCTGTGACAAATTAAGTCACACGACTGACCTCGCAACCACCGGGCATCTCTGCCAGTTTTTACAAACGCAAGCTATGTTCCTGATGTCATGATGAATAGGCACATCCAGAGATTTCAGTATTTTGTTGTTCCACAGCTGAGCGACTTGAGCGTCAGCGGTTTTTGTGGGTGTCGGTTCAGCGTGGCAACAGAACTAAAAGCTCAAAGGAAAACACTCTCAGATGGGATTTTTTGACAAAGACATACAGTTGCCTTTGTCATCTGCTCATATGTTCACACACATACAGATGTGCAAGGCTGCCCCTGCACAACATACACTCACACACACACACGCACACACGCACACACGCACACACACACACACACACACACACACACACACACACACACACACACGCTCGCCTACACACTTCTGCCATCATTCGTCTGCGTTCCTTCCACAGCTCATGTTCGCCAGATGCACCCAGAAACAGATGAGAGAGAGCGACAAAGACGGAGAGAGAAGATAGACCCTGACACTGAGCATCTGAGGTGAATGATAAAGTGAAAGAAGAAGGTAGAGGGATGTGGGAGAGAGGAGAAAGGAGATGAGGGAGTGGATAGAGATGTGAGCGCGTCTGATGATTCATGCCTGCAAGGTGAAGGAGTGAGGTAGAGAGGTCAAGGGACTGCAAGTAAGGGAGGGAGATGGAGTAGTAGAGGGAGGGGAAGGGGGAGTGTAAAGCTAATTTCTGCAGAGCTAAAAAAGAAAAAAAAGAAGGAGAAGAAAAACAAAACATATGCATGAGTCCTGGTGATATCTGTGTTAGCCATGAGACTGGTCTGAACAGGTCACCTCTCTTTCAACTTGTTTTCTCACCCATCATTTACTTTCCACTCTATGGTCTCCGAGTTCTTCCTCTTTTTCTAATTGATTGACAATAGAGAAAAACATTTATTCAGCCTTAAAAAGGTTGTCTATGTTATAGCATATTTATGTCACATAATTACACTTCATGGTACTAAAAAAATTGGGATTTTTACCCATATTGCCTGTCTACATCCCCGAAACATGCCTCTCAAATCGTGTATTTCTGTGACTAATATATCTCAGAACTTCCACTCAGCCTTTCACAGGGCACAAGGTCAAATCAGAACACAGAAAAAGCCCAGGAGCCTCCTCGAGATATCTGGAGAATGCTGAACATGACCGACAAATGAAGACACAGCTGCACTCGTCTGAGAGCTCCAAGTCTCTCAGGAACGGGAAGTTATGAGGCCCCTCACACACGACTGTGTTTGCTTAGTCTCTGACACGGAAAGACAACCAACATGCAAGATGGGAAGATGGAAAGAGAATGGGAATAAAAGGGCGCAGATGGGGGTAGATGAGAGTCGGCGGGTGAAGGACCAATGCTAAAGATCAAAGTTACTGCAAACACAAATCCTTTGTAGAAAAAAAACGGAATATGGAGAAGGTGTTCAAAGGAAACAGGAATGCTCAGAAACCCTGCAAGGCCACACAGCACAGTATCAGACTGGAAGGTCCCACAGCAACTGGAAATCAGACTGTACACATGTATACAGTTTGTGACTGGTCCTTTTAGAGAATCTTCAACAAATATAAACATCAGCTCATTTATCTTCTTTGGACACTAGGGCATTTGTGCTTTTCATATAACAAAACAGGTCAATTTGGGGTTTTTTTAAAGAAAGATGGAGGATCAAATTTTCACATTCAAGAATTTACAGCATCAAATGTTCTAAAGCTTCTTTATATCTCCTGTCGATATTGAAAACCAGTAATCTAGCAACTTTATATTTTGGCAAAGTTCCCCAAAAATCTTTAAGTAATATCTTGTTTTTTGCCACAAACGATCAATGAAAAAGCTTTTTTGTTTTTCTTTTTAGAAATCTGTTTAGATTCTAAATTCAGACTTCATGAAATGCCAGCCTTCAATTTTTTTAGATATCATTTTTCCAGTTGCTCTGCCTCACATGGAGACTAAATAGAACAGAAAATATTCTGCCTTCTCCACATTTTCCAATGCATTTCATTCAGTTTTGCAGCCATAATCCAAATTTTCTTGCTGTGTATGAACTGTAAAACGGTATAAAGTCAAGCTACATCTTACCCTCTTCACTAATTTACTGCAAACCACAGGCACTTCACAAATTTAGTGACCTTTTGGCACCTTAGCAAGAGTAGTTTCTTTCTAACCCACAACTCCTATATCCGCAGCAACACAGAAAAAATAAAGTAACCATGACAACAAAATTACCTCTCAAGTGGGACTGCAACTGATGGCAGTTTTCATCATTGATTAATCTGCTGATTTGTATTTAAATGGGTCAGTTATTTGTTTGTTTTTTCTAAATGTTACTAAAAAGATTTGTTCTGTCAAGAGAAACATAGTAATAATAAATAATGATAATAATAATGTCATTCATTGTGAAAAAGATTCATGTAAACTTGAGCTTCTTGGAGGGTAAAACCTAGAAGTATGAGTAAGTAAGTGCACATCTTTTGTACTGGCCCACACACACACATACCCTAAACATCAACCAAAAGGTGTCAGTCACTGCTCCTAGTTGGTGGCACACTGACGTCAATCTAAAAATGAA
>JBBBVU010000012.1:5780381-5796227 GCA_037177055.1 Atherinosoma microstoma
CCTTAGCCCTACCCCTTCGCCTTTAAACAAAGTGTGGAGGCAAAGGGCAATGTTTTCAGCCCTATGAATTGAGACCCTCCTCTCTCCATATAACCTGAACGTGTTAGGAGGCTGGTTTGCTTGTGGCTCCATGTTTACAAGACACGTGTCATACAGACCTTACGATACAACAGAAAGAAGAGCTGTAACTTACATCCTTATAACCACAGAAACGAAAATGACATAATGTTCCCCGAGAAATTACGACATTGCTACTTTTTATTTCCGAAACATGCGTAGAGCGGCCAAACGCTGCATTGTGTCGTCATGAGTAAACATCTACCTTATCGTAAAATTTTTATCAACAGTTAAACATTTTTAACGTTGTTATTTACGAAAAGGCAACTTTTCTGTACGAGTCTCTCTGCGCCAGTTTTGCTTCCTGCGCGAGAGCGAAAAAACTCCTCCTACCCCTTTGCCGTTAAGTCTGCACCTGAAAAAGCTTTGCTGTAAGGGGTATTCAGCCCTTCCCCTTAGCCCTTCCCCTCGCCCCAAAAGAGAATCGAGATACCGCTTGGTCTCTCATAAACGTGCAGAACGGAGGGGAAGGGCTAAGGGGGAGAATTGAGATTGGGCCTTAGACATCTTTGTGGGCAGATGTTGAAAGACTATACCTTGTTCTAAGGTAATGGTTACAATGCTTCGAGGAAGACTGGGACTTTTTTTGTGTAGATTTCACAAATTGATTATGGCTCTCCTGCCTCATGTTTTCTGTAAAATTACCAAGTAGTTACATTCTCCTGAGAATGTAAATTTCATTACTGCATATGTTGTACAATTAAATGTCTAGGAAATCACCCTTTGATTTTTGTTTTTTCTTCCTCTTTTGTAGGGAGAGTGTTAGGTTTCAGAATGACTGAGATTCTTTGATATTTGTTTTTAAAGGGAGAGGGTGACTAACTGGGGAATGGTGTTCACCTGCATTGTTAAACTCTTCATTTTTCCTTTTGCTTTCTTTTGAGTATTGGACTGAAAGTGAGGGTAAGATGATCCTGTCCTTTTTCCTTTTACAAATTAAGGTGCAACTTGAAAGCATTATTGGTTACGCTCTCCTTTTCAGCTCTGTTAACATACATATGCATACGAACGCATTTTTGTTTTCAGGTTGCTGTAAATTTGATCATGTCGGAACCTTTTACTTAGTTTAGGTAGCAATGCAAACAAAACCTTATGAAGTACTATTTGGATATTTAAAACCTTTTGACAACATATTTTATTAATCTTGTTCCTAAATAGGGGAGTAATTTAGACTTAATACAGGTCAAGGTTCTAATTGTTGTTCATATATATATAATTGTGTGTTTAGGTTTTCATCAGTTTCAGGTAGATTTTATACTTTAACTTAAATAGCTTTAAATGTTTTCACATTTTTTGTTGGTATGTCTGTTGGTTGTACAGCAATAGATCATTTTGCACTGCCTCTAGCACGGCGCCATTTGTATCCAACTGGACCCACAGCAGTTTGACTAGCACTTAATTATGATGTCCCCTCTTGTTTGAATTCTTGCTTTTGCTGTTCTCACTCTCAAATGTAAGTCGCTTTTCAGAAAAGCATCTGCTAAATAACAATAGAATAGAATTATTCAGTTTTTACTTTTTAAACCATTTTATTTGTAAGAGTCCCATCAATAATGCAATGTAGTAAATTTGGATTTGTCATTATCTACTCAGCTGATCAGTTTAATTGAAATAATCTATCCTTAATCAGTTGTGTGTGTGTGTGTGTGTGTGTGTGTGTGTGTGTGTGTGTGTGTGTGTGTGTGTGTGTGTGTGTGTGTGCTACTCCCCTTTTAATTTCTTGAATTGATTGATCATTTGGTATAGAGCGTGTGGTGAACAAATCTAACCAAAGTCTTCTGAAATCCAAATGAATGTATTCAGGTATCTTATCTGTCTGAGTAGCATTAAAAAAGTCAAAGCCATTCTCTTCACAGAAGCAAAGGACTAAAGAAAAAGCCTCCCAAAAAACCTGCTAGCATTTACATTCAAGAAGCAGGAGCCGCATCATGTTTGGCATTTTTCCTGTCAGAAACTGTGTTTACATAGTATAAAGACATTTTGCACGCAACAGCTGCAAATGTATTCTTTATCTCAAAATGTGCTGACAACAAAATATTTACGTACCCCCTCCACAAACACACACACACAAACACACACACACACACACACACAAATACACAGAAAATATCCAGACAGCTGTATACATCAAGAGCTGGCTGATTAATGCTGCTCCCCTGGCTCTATCCTCTCTGCCGCGACATCCTCTGTCCTGGTTTAAAGACCATTTAGGGCTCCGACATTATCACTGTGAAAGTAAAAATATATATTTCCTGCATTCAGTCTAAATTATCACAGCAACTGAGCTGCACTTAAAGGCCATTATTAAAGCTCAAGCAGCCAGAACGAAGCTGGAGTACCTCCCACTAGCAGCCCCTCCGCCACCATCATGCCACTGTAATGTTGTTTCCTGGCTCTACCATAGTCAAATAACAGCTTTGATCACAACGGTCGTTTCCCTTTTTAAGACGAAAAAGTCACGCTTATCTTTTGTCTCCAGTCAATCCCCGCTCAGTTTCCAATGAAGTCTTGGCTCTGTTCTGTTCTTCCAATATATATGATTTATTTTCACAGCTCTTACACCATCATTCTGAGATCATGGGAATGCTGTGTGAGAAATCATGGTGCAAACTTGGTTTTCCGATTAAAAAAGAAAAAAAGCACTTGGATTCTGTTTTAAAAAGAAAAAGAACTGAGAAATAGAAATTGACTTCCAGTTACTTTTGTCCTTCACTCTTGGGACATCAACCCAACCAACCAAACCAGTTCGAATTTCTGTGAGCAATTGCTTGAGATGTGTTTCTCAAAAAATAATTTTTTATCAAAACCAGACTAAAAACACAGACATGGCAATCCTAAATAGAAAAGGCAGAAATACATAAGATAAAGGAGTTCAAATTATAATTTAACAGAGACGGTCGAAGCATACCTTGATTGTGAGACACAACATGTACATGACACTCACACAAAAAAGTCAGTCAAAACTGATACTTTAAAATGTATTTAAACATGTTAGTACAACTTAAATGGAATAAAATCCAAGCTCTCAAAACCAGACTCACACCCTAGCAATGCAGCTAGAGGCCAAATAACTGCACAGCTAGATTGAAATGGGCCTCTGCATGCTGCAGAAGTTCCAAAGTCTAATACTTTCATGTATTTTTGTTTCCATAAGTATATTAACACAGCCAAATCCCCAATAATTCTTCTCATGTTCACATATTTTTCAGTTTTTTTGTTTTGTCAGATGGCTAAACAAATCAGAAATCTGACTAAAAAGCAGCCCATTAAGACAACACGTCAACTTATAGTCTCTAAATGCATTTCTGGACTGTTTTTTCTCCCTAATAACATCCTGATTTTAATAGCTGGAGCATCATCTGACAAAATCACCACAGTCTCTGACATCCGACGCATGTTTACATGGGGACATGAACAGGGGTCCAATTGATTGGCCAGGTGGAGATTTAACAGAGGTTCACGCAATTGTGCATGTAACTGTAGTATAATTATAAACCCATGTTTGAGAAAATGTACATAGACCAGCTGAAAAAGTTACCTCACAAGTCATATTGTTACCAAAGCGGATGCTAATTTTGATATCACACATCACATAGCACACCATATATTGTGCCCGATATAAGAAAAACTGGTAATGGTTTTGTATTTGGATTGGGAGCCAAAAATGGAAAGGCTGAAGACCATGACTAATAGTAAAGCCCCTTAAACAAGGGAGGTTGCTGTGGCTGTAGATGATTCATTCAAGAGGGTCCAAGAACGATGGAGACTGCAAGCGAGATTGCAGCAGGTGAGTCCACCGCTACGTGTTTTTTGGAAAGATAGAGATGCAGAGAGAAAGAAAGAACTTAGCTTAGCTGATGGTTGAGGACACAAAACTTTGACTTTCCTGGGGAAATGGTAGTGCAGAGTGACAAGATGACACGTTAGTAACAGAACTGACTGATGGCTGGTGATTTATTCTTTCGAAAGTGAAGGGGCACAGAGCTGCTTGGATCTGAGAGTTACAATCAAAACAGGCAATCCAGAAATCAAAATGGAAAACTGCACAAAAGCAGACAAAATAGCGCTTGTCGGGAGAGCGGACTCATGTTTAAAAAGAAAAGGCCATCAGAACAGTCACAGGTGAGTTGGATGAGCCATCAGCAGCAGGAAGCCACACCCAAGGGAAAGCAGGAGCGGGAGACAAAAAAAAATACAGGAAAAAAAATCCACAAATCTCTAATGTAGCCAGCAGTGAATGACCAAACGTCTTAGCCCACAGATCTCCTGCCAAAAGAAACACCTGTCAGACAAATGTTACATTTTCAAAAAATACCACATCCTGTGAAAATTAGAGGTCAGTTTTAGAAAACATGAATAACTTCTTACACAAAGATGCAAACAAACAAAACCTAGGCAAAACTGGGGTCCCAAAATTGCTATGTCTGCAACCATGAAATTACAAGGTAACTTTATAGTTTCTACAGCTATAAAAACATAACTACATACTGCTGCTTCATGAATACTGTGGCTTTCAAATTAGGTCCCTAAGAAAAGCTAAATACCTTTCCGCTAATTTGTTTCTCTTTCCCAGGCCTTTGATTCAGCCACTGTGGTGAGGAATTTTTGGAAAAGTACTAAAACATTTATAAATCGTGGGGTTAGCAACAGACTCTCTTACAGCACACAAGTGTGTTGGGCCAGAATGAGCGTGGTTTTGATTTGGGGAACATGCCAACGCTCCAGCCAATGCTAATCACTGGGGAAAGCTTGTGAAAACCATGATGGATTTCACAGACATGCTTTTTGAACTTGGGGTTTCATCACAAATCCATTTAAGCTTTTATGTAATTTGGTTAAATATACACAATCCTTTTTATCTTTTTATTTGTCCATTTTGGACACACTAAACTTATTGGAAAGTATGATATAAGAAGGGGAAATTCCCATTGAAATCCTTTTTTTAAAAGAAACAAACTCTGCAGTGTGTGTGAGAGAGAGAGAAAGAGAGGCTAGTGTTTTCTGTAAGGAGCTTTTCTGGCAGCGGCACAAGTGAACGGTTCAGCTTCCCATGCTGACCACCGTCCAATCCAATTTTCACAGTGTTAATGAGAAAGAAATGATTTGCTGAGAATCCAATTGTCAGCAAACCATATGGGGAGTATCTAACACAGCCGAGCTTAATGGGAAACACCACAGAGGGACTTTTGTTATTGATGAGATCAAAGAGTCGGGATTCCAAAGTATTTATTGTCTAATCCATTGGTTCAAAGATCTCTTTCATTACATCCACACCAAATGTATTGTGTTACGCGAATAGAATTCCTAGATGAAACCCCGCATTAATAAGTAATACCACAAAGATCTTGAAAAACCATTTCATTGAAAGAATATGAAAAGTTCTGACTGAAATAATGCAATGAAAAATGCAAATATGTATCAGCATTGTTCACCAAAGTTTTGCACGTATGAATAAATGTCTTTGTTTCCAATACTTTTCTTGAGCTGGTGGGACACTAAGATATGACTTTTTGTTTGTCCTTTCTTTCTTTCTCTTTTTTTTTATTATAGGTGCCAACGCTGAAGTCCTTAAAGCACACTATTGCTAATACTTTGTCAACTTATCCAAACTTCTTCAGTTTGGATCCTCTAACCCTATGCCTAGATTAGAAGACATAAAAGAAAAGTCACATTTCTAGATTGGGTCTTAACCCTTTCATGCGTTTTTTTTTTTTTTTTAAATAGTGTTACATGTTTTTCCACATATAATATTTTACTCCTACAGACAGTGATGCTTTTTTTATTTCTTATTCATAATTAGGTTTTTATTTATCGAATAATTTTTTGTATTTTCCACTAAATGATTCTTAAAATAATATGTTAAATTCATATAAAATTCTTTAAAGATATAGCTTAATTATTTTCTTTCCTTGTTTTTCACTGTGGCAAGCTTGGAAATTTACTATGTATAATATATGAATTTATTCTACAGTTTGTAGTAGTGTATTGCCTGACTAGCTGATGTCCACTTAAGAGGCTAATTACAAATATATAATCCTCACCGATGCGTATACTAGAAAGGTTTTAAATAGGTTTCCAGTGTTATGGACACTATGCATGAAAGGATTAAAACAACATTTAACAGCCAAGACTATCTCCGTCTAGAAAAGTCTGTTCCCTGGTAGCATCTAAAATAAAGGTTGCATACAGTGTGATTTTATGTGCTATTTTAGGGTGCAAAATTCTTATAAATGCAACAATATATGGCATTTAGGTTTGTACTTTTGTCTTAAATTTTAAAACAATTCAAAATGGTCACATGAAATCATTTTCACAAAGGAAATACAGAACAATTGTACATAGCTAAGACAGCACAGTAGAGACTAAAGTCCCTTTTAATTAGATTTCACTATTGAACATTGTTATGATTATATGACTTATGATACATCAACAAATACTTGAGCATGAGCTCAAGTGCTTTCTTCCTCTTCACTTCCGCACGCTGGTTAGTAGATCTATTAATCACAGTCCAAGTCTTTTGCAATATTCATATGCATCTAAGTGCATGTTGATATTGCAATTGATATTGATTATAATTCAGTGTTCTTTTAAGACATTATAGCTGTTTTTGTATAGTCCTTTGGTGAGTATTTGATGTTTTAAAATATACTGTGCAGCCTTTGATATCTCAGTTCCTAAATCTACCCAAAGAAAAGAGGAGAAAGGGGGTTTGGTGAAGGAGCTGTGAGGCCAGACCAGGCAAGGCAACTTTATTTGTATGGCACGTTTCATGTACAAGACAACTCAAAGTGCTTTACATAAACCATTCAAAAGGTTACAGCGGGTCGCAGGAGAAGCATTTAAAAGTACATTAAAAATTAATTTTAAAAAATGGATAAAATCATTTAAACAAAGATAGAAAAAGCTGCAATGAAATAAGATAAAATGCAAGAAAGAATTAACAGTTGTTTTTATAAAAGTCTTAGTGAGGATTCGAGCAGCAATTTTGGCATATGTTTGCATGTTGTGCAGTCCTTAAAAATCTTGAGAGAACTGGACAAGTGAAAAACAAAAATAAGTGGCAGGTTGCACATATTTCAGTAAATATTTCATGATCTAATGACAATATAAAAGAAACAAGGGGTGACCTAAGACTATTTTTTGCAGTGCTGCATGTTATGAACAATTTTTTTTAAAAACATATAGAATACACTCACTACAGGTGTGTGTATGTGCGTGTGTGTAAGGCCTATTGCTAATCTGATGGCTGGATCAAACAGTGTAGAAAAGGAGTAAAAAGAGTTCATGATGATGCTGGATTCAGCAAAACATCTCTGTGTTTAAAAGAGAAGGTGGAACTAACCACTGATGACACGATTAGCTCCAAACCTGTGTGAAATGTAAAAAGAAACATTACCATTTTATCAATCTTTTTTATTTTCTTATTATCAGTTGTCTCATGGTCACATAAACTATTCCCTCATCAATCATATACTTAAACAACAAGGTAAAGTCACCCAAGATGATTGCAAATATTTGCCTGTTCCAAACTGATATAATGGCTGTGGTTGAAGTTAGGAGAGTAAAGGGCTGCAGCCAGCTGTGCAAATACAATTTAGATGATTCATGAAACCACCTGTGAGTTGCTAGTTGTCCAAAAATGACGAAAGACTCACTGCAGCTCTGGAAAGGCAACTCTGTTTAACCAGTGTAGCACAACCTGACAAATATACAGTACAAAGAGGTAGGTGGGTGGTCTCAGGGAGATAGATGGGCAATTTAAACAAGTTTTTATTACTTTGTTTATGCAATCAAACCTACAATCAGAATATGAGAGCAGCCTCTCACATGACATTTTGCAGTGAGATTAACTTTGATTTTGTGTGTGCATGTGTAAGGAAGCAGAGAAGAAAGAATGGAGAGATTAATAGAGCATGAATGTTTCTGTTCACACAAAAAGGGATGTTCAAATCCACAGCAGGGATATTGTAAAAGCAGGGCAAACATTTGCAGGTGTTTTGTCAATATCTCAACTGAATACAATGGCAGACATCCTATATATTTACTCCTTATTGATTAACCCAGGAGTTACACTGGGATTTGTTGTATGGGAGGGTTATGTGATTATCAAGGTTGCTATGGATGTACATAGGTGCTTGCATCAGCAACATAAAAAATGTACAAAGAAAGGCCAACATAAAAAAGAAAGTATTTTCTGCACCGATAACCCTCTGCTCTGAGCATTGCAATGTAAGTACAATCCTATTTATCTGTCTCATGCAGGAATAGTTTTGTTTGTCTACACTAAAAGAAGAGGAAATATAAACAGTAATTAATAAATTCTTCCCCACAGTTACGGAGAAATGTAGGGATAGATAACAGATATGTCATGTTGGAGGTGAAAATCAAAGCAATTGGCCAAAATCCTAATGTCACACTGTCTGCTGGAGAACTCTTATACTCCATATATTATGCGCTCTTCAAAAACATAGAAGTGATAGAAGTTTTTTAAAACAGCATGAAACCCACAGAAAACAGTAAATTGACACACAGTCAACTGAAACGTGAAAATGCTGTGGTGTAACTATGTAATGAACCACATGGGGGCAGAATGGGACCATGAGATTTTCAACAAAGCTGGAGCTTTTTTCCTGAAGAGGATTTTAAATCTAGTTAAAGAAGACACACACACGTGGCCCTTTAAAACTAGTATGCTACTTCCCACTGAATGGAGTCCGATTTCTTTTTTATTATTTCATGGTGGTTTATTTTTATTTTACTTGTTGGATAGTACTGTCCTTTAATTATGTTTCCACATCAGCTGTTGTGCTTATCACATTCATTATTAATATTGCACAAGAATTTAAAAAAAAAATTGTGAACTTTGATTTATTCATTTTTATTTAAAAACATCCAAATTACTTAAGACGACCACTCAACATGTGTCTTCAAGTCTGTTCTTTCAGGAAAATGTTTTTACAGATGTCACAGACACCTTTTTTTAAATATGTATGAAGAGGTTTTTATTAAAGCTTTGTAGAGGATAAATCTGTTCTTATACTCAACCTTTTACATTGTGCTCTATTGGATTGAGATCTAGTGGCTGTGGAGGCCATTGGAGTAGAGTGAATTCATTGACATGTTCAAGAAAGCATTTGGAGATGATTTGAGCTTTTTGACATGGTGCATTATCCTGCTGGAAGTAGCCACCAAAATATTATACAATGTGGTTATAAATGGATGGACATGGTCAGCAACAATACTCCGGTAGCCTGTGGTGTTTAAACACGCCTTAATTGGTACTAAGGGGCCAAAAGTTTGCCAAGGAAATATCCCCCATTTCAGAAACACTGATGCCTGTTCCTCTTTTCTGATTGAATGTTCACAGTTTTTGTTCTTGTGGGGTAGTGTGTGGACAACAACTTGGTCCTCAACACCTCCAAGACCAAAGAACTGCATTGACTTCAGAAGGAGGAAGTCCAACCAGCGGCTTTTCTGCATTAACAGAGAGAAGATAGAGAGGGTACATAGCTTGAAGTTCCTGGATGTGCACGAGGATGCAGACCTCCAGTAAATCTTGAACACCTTGACATTTGTGAAGTAGACTCAGCAGCATCTCCACCTTCTGAGAATCCTCAGGAGGGTCAATCTGAAGAGGGAGTTGCTGACCATCTTCTCCTGCATATAAGTCTGATCTGCTGACATCATATGAGCCACAGAGGCTTCTAAGATTTAGTTTTCATGCTCCTAATATCTGAAGCAAACTTCCAGAAAACCTGAAGTCTGATCAAAACCTTAGTTCTTTTAAATCAGGACTTTAAACTTGCAGCTCTACTGACAATGTGCTGGTTTTTTCCCATCTGTTTCTCGAGCTGCACTAAAGCATACAGACTTACATAACCTCTGCCTTGACGGAAGTGAAAAAAACAGATAACCTCATGATAATAATAATAACAATAATAATAATAATAATGACAAGCATCTTTAAGCCAAACTGGACTGAAGTAATTCAGAAAAGGTATGTGCGTTATATCAAGCTTTTATTATTGATTGATGCCAGGTAACATAAACAAAGAAGAGAATAAAGGAAAACATAAAAGAATAACCCAAAATTAGCTGAAATATTAAGCATCAACAACAACTTTCTTTTTTCCCCCTTTCAAAGACACATTATCATAATAATAATTTAAAAAAAAAATGTAAATAAAGACAATGCATGTCATGACATTTCCAAGGGGCAAAACTTTGGAATTTGGCTCTCATAATCTCATAATCTTTTATTTGGTGGTCTATGTATGTCTGGCCAATCAGAGTCCCAGATTTTAAATGCTTTAAATAAATATTTTAAATATAAAAGAAAGCTCATTAGCTTTCCACACATCAGTAAACAATGTTGTACAGTAAAATCCAGATGTTTGGTAAATACCAGACATAGAAATCTTTCTTAAAGAATTTATTATGACCAATTACCTTATGATCTCCCCAAGTTAAAAAAAAAAAATAAATGCTTCAATCAAACACATTCTTGGTAGACTAATAGCAGTAAAAGTGCAAATCCACAGGTCAAATCACGAGTTGTTGATATTCCATATAACTCTGGATGGTGCTGATATACCTTCAAAACAGGCTTGTACAAAATTCAGAGCTGAATTGTGAATTTCACCTTAACTCCAGTTCAATTATATTGAAATTCAATTCAACATCCTGTGGGGTGAGGTCAATTCAAATTAATTTAATGAATTGAATTAAATTCCTAAATTCAGAATTTTGTACAAGCCGGCTTCAAACAGCAGAGATCTATGACTGAAACCAGATTTCCTGGATTGGTTGTCATCTTCTCACATGTAGCAGGCAGTACTGTAAACCCTAAGTTGAGTACTTTTTTGGTTCATTTAAAACAAAAACAAAAATTCACATTAAACCTGCAGCTGTAAAGCGGCATCACTTGCATTTAGGATACATTCATAATGAGTTGAGTTGTCCTACATGCAAACGTGTTAATCAGTGGAGCTTTGTGCATCATTTGAGTGGACACGCTTATGTTTGTTGAGCTTTGTCCAGGTGGAGAACTGGTCCCCACAAGCCGTGCACTTGTAAGGCTTCTCGCCTGTATGCATCCTCATGTGTCCTTTCAAGTCCGTCCTGTGACCAAATTTTTTCTCACACACGCTGCATTTATACGGCTTCTCACCCGTGTGCGTTCTGGTGTGCCTTTTTAAAGTCGTCCTGGTGGCAAATTTCCTCTTGCAGTAGCTACACTTGAAAGGCTTTTCCCCCGTGTGCACGCGCACGTGATTTTTGAAGGCGGAGGAATCTGCGAACTCTTTGCCGCAGTTGCTGCAGGTGTACGGCTTCTCGCCCGTGTGGATCCTCATGTGCTTCTTCATATTCACGCAAGAGCTGAAGGATTTGCCACAGGTTTTGCATTTATAAGGTTTTTCCCCGGTGTGGACCCGAGCGTGCAGGTCGAGGTTGTAGCGGCGGTTGAATCCGTTCCCGCAGATGTCGCACTTGTAAGGCTTCTCGGTGGAGTGGATTACCAAGTGTTTGTTTAAATCCCAACTCTCTCTGAACATTTTACCGCAAGTGTCACATTTGAAGCTCTTCTCAACGGTGTGGGATTTCATGTGGAATTTGTAGTTTTTGAAATTGGTCATAACTTTACTACATTTGTCACACTTGAAAGGATTTTCCTCCTTTTCTTCCTCTTCGCCATCGGTTGATGTGTTCCCATCACTCATACTCTGTGATGGCTCTGTAGTTTCATTTAACATTGCATTCTCATTAATACCTTTATCATGCATTTCTACATCAGTACTTCTGGTTGATGTGATGTTCTCATCCTTGGGTTTCTTTTGGATCAGGTCAGAACTTTCTCTTGATGTTTCACCCCCATCGTTTGGCCTTTTAAGAGATGCTGTCTCCTTACTCCTTGATGATGCAGCTTCATCATCAGGCGTCATATTTGCTGGAAACTCGCTGCTTGTAGCTAATGTTTTGTGACAATCACCGGCTTTGTGTTTTGGCTTTTTACCTGATGTTGCTTCAGAGTGTTCAGCTGTTTTCTCACTGCTAATGGTCTTGTTCTGCGTCGGCTCCATGTTTCCAGTAGAATCTGCTTTCCCATCACTCTGCCACTTATTTTGTGCCGATTCAGAAATAGAGGTTGACATGTCTTCATTTGGCATCGGTTCTGGATTTCCTTCTGGTGAAATATCAGGAGATGCAGAGCTTTGTGGTTTATCTTTGTTCGATCTTGCGCTCTCATCATTATATTTCTTGTTTTGGCTTGTTTCAGCACTTGTACTTTTTGTTTTGCCATCTTTGGACTTCCTCTTTGCAGTTGGATCAGAATGTTCATTTGACGTCATCTTCCCATCTTTACGTTTCCTTATTTGAGGGACTTCAGTCCTTTTAGTTGACTTTGTGGTGTGCTTTTTACTTTTCTGGTTTGGTGTTTGTTCTGTCCTCTTGGATGAAGCTGAACTCTTATCTTTGCTTTTCTTATGTGGTGTTGGATCAAAACTCCCAGTTGAGGTTGGTTCCCCATCTTGACTCTTCTTGCTCGGTGTTAAATCGGTACATCTAGTTGTGTTGTCATCATTGCTCTTCTCTTCTGGTCTCCCATCTTGGCTTGTCTCAGTTGGAATCGGCTCAAAACTTTGCGTTAAGGCTGGCACCTCATCTTGACTTTGCTTGTTTGGAATTGGTTCTCCACTTCCAGTTGAGGTTGGTCTCCCATCCATACTTCTATCATTTGGTGTTGGCTCAGTACATGAGGTTGACTCTGTTCTTTCATCCTGACTTTCCCCAGGTGGTGTTGGCTCAGCACTTCCAGATAAAGCTGGTATCCCATCCCCTAAATCTGTACAGCTGGTTGACATTGTATTGCCATCGCTAGATTTCGTACTTGAAGGCTGCTCAGTATTAGGAGTTAATGCTGCGCTCTCCTCAAAGCTTTTCTCATCTTGGGGCACTTCCATGTGTTCAGTTGGTGTTAAACCTTCATCATTAAAAGTTGTGTCACCTTGGTCCTCAGCTTCAAATGAGTTCTGAGAGAGGAGCTCATGGTCACTGTTTGCTGGCAATGCTTGAGAACTCTTCCCCTCAGCTCCAGATTCTATGTTTTTGTTTGAAGTGTTGGATGGATGATCATCATTTGCCACACACTGTGATTGGCCTGGGTCCAAAGGCTGAGGCTCATCACTGGAAACATGTGGCTCACAAATTGGAGTCTGATGAGAGGCACCGGCCTCCTGCTGATGTGCAGGTTGTGGTATTTCCTCACTGATGCATATTTCCTCATGTTCATCTTTAATCTGTGGAGTATCTGTTATAAAAAAAAAAAAACACAAAACAAAACAATGTATCATAATCTTTAAAACACATTTTTTCTTGTGTTTCTTTTATTAAGCGCTTTGTGCATTACTTCAGGATGAAGTAAACATACATGATAATCACTATTAAGTCTGATGGAAGTTAAGGAAGAGGTAAAGAACTCATAGCAAGTTGATCAAATTAATTGATCATTTTTACTAAATCTGTAATTACAACTTTATGACATATTAGTTTGATCATATTCAACAATGATCCATTTCTTTCTTTCAGATAACATGTTGACTACTGTTTCTTTTAAGAAAACATCAACATACCAGTTTTCTATTACACTGAGCACAATGGAGTGCTCAAAAGGGCTCAAATCCTTAAAATACGTGTCCATGAATCTCCTGGTAAGCATACACAACACTGCATTTATGCACGGATCAGTTTGCAGGGGCTCTACAGGTTTTGAGACTCTTTAACACTTGCGGGAGCTTCACAGCTTCAAGCGCACATGGTGCATTCAAGTGCTGGTGGAAAGCTGGGTCATTTGGACAGCCCTTTGGACAGCCCTTTAGAACATGAAAGTCTGAGATTTGTGAGGTTTATGGTAAGAAATTTGTGTGTAGAATTTTGATGTCTGTGCATTTTTGTAATTTGTGCATGTTTAAATGTATTATTTGTGCATATTTTTTAGATATTTGTGTGTGCATTTGAAAACAGATTTGAAAGTACTCCAAGTTACGCACAAAACTGTTTATACCGTTTACAAACCATATGTTACACATACAAGTGCCCAAAGTTACACACAAATTAGTTTAATACGGTTTACAAACCATGTAGGCTATTACGCACACACAATGATATTGAGTCTATTTTCTCTCCATACCATTATTCTCTAGAAATACAACTTTCTATTTAAGAAATTGTCTACAAATACTTAATATTCTGTGAAGACTTCATTTATTAGAATAAGATGGTGGATCACTTTTGAATAAATGAAAATACCGGACAGAAGCACAAATACCTGGAAATTTTATTTGAATCTCGAAGTTTTGTGTTTTGTATCAGCGCAGCTGTTTAGGTAAAGAAAGTAGTTTTTGGTCTGTCCACTTGACAGGAACACGCGCAGCCACTTCCGCATCTAAAATATGAAATTATTTTTGGACTTCTCTTTCGGTAAAAGACGTAATACGCCTCCAAAATATGTCGAAATGTGATTGATGTCGGTGCTTTTTCGGGTTTCTCTCTCTCCTCGTCATAATGTTAACCCTGTCAAACTGAGCTGATCAGAAAACCAACCACACCGCAGCTCAAACTGGTCGCCAATGAAAAAATCGATTAGACCACTAAACACAAAAGTTGTCCTCGTCTGTTAAAAACTTGGTTATCTAACTTACCTGTCCTGAGGGACTTTATCTCCGGCGAAAACACTGTATCCAAAAGTCTGCGTTGCCGAGCGATTTCCTCTTCGTAGTCTTCAACTCTCTTTTCAAACGCTCCCAGTATTTCTTGAGCAGCGGCAGTAAGTCGGTCACAGACGTATTTGCGCATACTTTGCACTGGATACATGGTTAAAACTGAGGCTAAAACGTCACCAAATGAAATTGATAAGTTCAGATTACTGAACTTTTGTTCGACCTTTTCTGTTTACTTCCGCGTAAAATGTTCAGTCGGCTCTCTCATCACCACCACCTACCCTACCCGGCGTGTGCGCGCACGCTGAATGATTTCTTCTTTAGCTCTCATGTGGTGCGACACCTGCAGTCCAGCCACAATTGAATGCCTTGTTGACTTAAGCTGTAAAATAAACTTCCACTTTTGCTTTTATCCTTTATGATCTGCAGTCACGGGCAAAAGCAAGTGCACAGTCTTCCATCCATTTCTAAAACTTTATGCATCTATAAAAACAGGCTCAAATGGAATATTTTTCTCTAATGCAAAAAACACATCACATGATTATGTATTATATAGTAATAATGGACAGTTACGTCAATCTCGGAAACTTTTGTTAACAAAAAGAACACCAAGGAAGTAAATCTTCCCAACTGTCCTAATTATGTCAAAGACAAAATCTTTTTCACAGAGAGAAAATCTCTTCTCACTTTTTCCCAATGTTTTACATACTTTTAGCAGGCCTATTTCCCATGGTAATCCAAACACTTAGATAGTGAGGGGAATTTGCAATGAAAGACCTGAGAGACAGGATAGTGGTTTTCTCAATACTTAGGCTAAGTATCTCAACTGAAACTCATTTTTTGTGAGCGAGCTCATTGTGCTGTGTAAAATGGGATGTTTCAAAATGTACTAATCGTATGAAATAAATGAAATATACTTTATTTATAGTGTATATATACAAAGCCCAATTCCAATGAAGTTGGGACGTTGTGTTAAACGTAAATAAAAACAGAATACAATGATCTGCAAATC
>JBBBVU010000012.1:5796327-5807653 GCA_037177055.1 Atherinosoma microstoma
GATTTGCAGATCATTGTATTCTGTTTTTATTTACGTTTAACACAACGTCCCAACTTCATTGGAATTGGGCTTTGTAATACAATACTGTATTGTACATATGTGTACATATACTATATTTGTATAGTGTGTGCATCACTGTAAATTCTTATCATGGCAACAGTTTGCAGGCAACTTCACTCTTGAAAATGCTTTGAACAGCTTTTTAGAAATGGACCTCTGTCTTTTATTAGTTATTTTGCCCCACAATGCTGTTGGTATAAAACTTAATTAGTTTCTTAAAAATCATTACATCACGCTCAAGCTCAAAGTGAAGATGCCAAACTTAAAGTTTGATAATTTGACATAATAACCTAGGCTGTACAGCAATATAAACAACAATGGCAGCATTTGAAACATTACAAAGACAAAGACATCCTAAGTCTTTTTAAAGGCGCACTACTGAACTTTGGAATCTGGATTTTCTCACTGTGTCACACCCTAAAGGCTAATTCAGCATCCTTCTTGCATCCAGTTTTTTCTCTGAGCCCTCTCCAACTAGTAAAAGTCAGTCTGATGTTGGCACTTGTCTTATCTCTTGCTATGTCACTTTCTCTTTCTGTCCTCTAATAATTTTGCTCTTTTTTGCTGAATCAACCATGATGTGTTTACAAATCGGCCCATTTAAAAAAAAAAAAAAGAGATTCCAGTTACTGGCGTGTGATGCAGTGTTCCCATGTAGTGTTGCTTTAAATATGACATTAATATAGCCAATGCAATCCCTATTCTGTGCTGCTTTTAAAAATAAAAAGTGCTCTATAAACACAATTTCATTAGATATGTTAAGAACCTTTGCAAGTCATATTTGTTAGTATTATAATCCTGTTACAATTAACCAGATTTCAAGTTTAGGAGAGTGAATACTTCTTCTGCTGGCATACAGTAGCCTACCAGTCAAATATTTGGGCACAACTACCCATTAAATTTGAATGGGCAAAATTTGACTGGTACAATATAATTCTGTGAAGTTCATTGCAACTTTATCAACTGGACCTGTATTCATTTGAAATTGTACTCCTGCTTGAGAAGGAACCAATAGACTAATGATCTAATAATGTAAATAACTACATTTAATAACTTCATTCTCTGATTTTATTCAGGCACTAGTCAAAATCCAACACCAGGGGCATCATGTATCACATTATTTACTGTTGGTACATTTTGGTTTTGTGTCACTGTTAAAGCCCAGAATAATAATTTGAGGGTTTTTAAAAAAAAAAAAAGAATTGAGACAATAAAAATAAAAAATAAAAACAGGAGAACATTATATGAAAACCGCAGACCAAAATGTTTTTTCAGATTCATCAGGGTTCACACCTCCCTTTATAAATGTTATAGAAAATAAAAAAAATTATAAAAATTCCCCTAAGATGATAATTGTCTTTTGTTTTTGTTGATACATTTCAGTTGTCCAACATTTTATACATCCCTTGCACAGAAATCCATAAGTCAACAGATATATAAAGTTACTTAATAAGGCATTAAATAAGATAAATTAGAAAAGTTGATTATTATGCAGCAAGTCTGTTTGATTCAGCTCTAAACAGATGTTTGAACTTGATTATTTCTCTTGATTTTCATCGCTTATATACTAGTGATTGAGTTATAATTTTTCTGTTAATCATAATGAATTGGTTTACACATGAAACTTAGAAATCATTCAGAGAATCAGGTTCAGACACCATTTCCCCCCCTCCCACATGTTCAGTTTAAAAGGACATCTGCAAAATAAGCATTTTTTCTACTGAAAATACTAAGGCAGGGCTAGAGATGGAAAACCACTTAAAAAAAGTTACAGTAATCTTTCAAAATGGCTAAAGACTACACTGAATGGAGTGTTCTTTTTCACAGGGCTCACTTGAAATGCCTGAATACATTGCATGTGGTCCAGGCCAGGCTTTTCCTCCAGGATTTGACATCACCTTGCAAAATATCTGCATCATGTCTGACTTTTTTTGTGCACATTCAAAGACTGAACATTAGATGAGCAATCACTGAAGGATGAAGTCATCTATTCATGAGTTATTACACAATTTCTGCCTCATACACATCTGCCAAATTATTCGTACCCTTCCCTTTGAAGTAGGAAAAAAATCAGTTGCCACTGAAATAAGCTGAAACTGACAAAAGTAATGAAAACAATTTTTAAAATTAAAATAATGACATTGTTTTTGAATTGTGATTCAATAGAAATATCTTTAAAAAAAAAAAAAAACAAGAAAAAAATATGAGAAAACTAATATACATTTCATCACTCATAAGCTAATATTTTATTGAGCAATCCTTTGAGGCAATCACATGTTTTCTGTAACTCTCAATCAGACTTCTGGACCTATGGCAGGTATTTAGGGCCCATTGCTCATCAGCAAAGTGCTCTTATTGGTCCAGGACCGTATTGTTTGTTTTTTCTATTGTTTTTTCAGCTCAATTAAAAAATAATGTCATATTTTATTAATTATAATTTAGCAAATTTATTCTTCATTATTGCTTTTTTCAGTCTCCAGTTATTTGAATTACTATTATTATTGCCTTTTCTTTAATGGAAGGGTATGAATAATTTTGTAGATGTGTATTTTTCACCATCGATCCATCTTTTTTGTGAACTAGCAGCAGGTCCCGAGTGTGTTCCTCTGATGAGATAAGCAAATGAGGGCATGAATTTGTCTCACAATTATAATTTCTAGACCCATTTTTTATTATCTACTCTGTGCACTGCAGAAATCGCAGTGAATTTTAGCAGCATATTGAGAATGATGGACTCCTCGGTTATAACCAAGACCAGTAGAAAAGTAGGAATAAATACATTTTTAAAAAAGCAGAAAACATCCTCAGCATGTACACACACCATGAATTTGCCACTTTTCTTTCTATACATACAATTAATCCGATATTAAAGAGACTTTCTAGGGTAAGCTCTGATCAATGTCAGGTCCAATGATTAAATATGAAATATTCACATTAAACATATTGTTCTTAGTGATACAGGTGAGATCAAGGTAGTGTGCCCAAAAAGTGCTCAACATTCTTTTCCAAATGAAGGTGAATGTGTGAATGACAAATGCATTGAAAAGATTTTTTTCCACATTTAATGTCATGTTTTTCCAATATGTACGAGTTGGCAAACCACAGATTTAACAGATGCTCTGATTCTCCCCAGTTTGCAGGAACAGTTAAGTCTGAAATCTCTCCCACATTTCATCATTCTCATCTGAATGCGTTTTCATGTGGACCAACAAGCTGGACTGACTCCGAAGACATTTGCCACATGCTTTGCAGGAATACGGCCTCTCGTCTGTGTGGATAATTTTATGACCGTTCAGAATCGATTTCTGAGTGAATCTTTTACCGCAGATTTCACAAGAAAACGGCCTCTCGCCCGTGTGGACTCGTTTATGAACGTTCAGTATTGAAGCCTGATTAAATCTTTTACCACAGATGTCACAAGGGTACGGCCTCTCGCCGGTGTGGATTCTTTGATGAACTTTCAATATTGCTTTCTGATTGAATCTTTTGCCGCAGATGTGACACCAGAACGGTTTGACCCCCGTGTGGATTCTCAGGTGTCGAATCAATCTGGATTTAAACTGAAACGATTTCCCGCAAGTTTCACACTCGAACTCACACTTTTTAGCCATGTGAGAATTAAATGGAGACTTCACCGGGATGGGATTATAGAAATGACTGCTTTTGTGATGTCTCTTTCCTGTTTGTTTGCCTCCTCTCTCTTCTGACATGTCGTGCACGGATTCTGCTGCTCTTTGAAATTCAACTGGATTCCTGCAGAGAATTTGAGCTGCACTGTGGTCACCTTGGTCGTATGGAAAAGTCAGCATACATCTATTAGTCTCCTGTTTCAGCACACCCTGCTCTTTGTATTGACTGGTAAAGAGGTCATCCTGTTCTTCTTTAATTTGTGGAGACTTGGAGTCCTTTTGGTCCAAACTGTACTTCCTCTCCTGGTTGCAGAACTGCTGTTCAAAGAGAATCTCCTCCTTAAAGAAATATTCCTGTGGAAGCTCTGAAAGAAAAAGTAAAACAAAAAAATATTTAATCTCCCTCTTTCAACTTATCTCAAACTCAACTTCCATAGTTCTGTTTCTGAGATAAGTTCTGTCAGATTCTTCTATCCTTAATAAAATGAAGTATTAGAATGGTAATGGTTTCACTTTCTTTGGCTTATAACAGTATTAGAAAAGCAGTGGCTCGTTTGATGGCCAAAAGCTACAGTAAGGGAGTGCCGGGCTCAGGCGGTGAGCAGACCTTGAGCTAGTTCAGCCAGCTTCTAAGCTCAGAGCCAAGCAACCTCCCAAGCTTGTTCTTGGCCAAAGCTGTGCCTCCTGAGCTCTTGGACAACACTTATCCTAGGATACGTAGTGTCCTAGTCTCTCGATCAGCTCCAGGCTCCAGCTGGCTGGGAGCTTTGGCTTTGTGCTCAGCCTTTCCTCAACTGTCTCCTCAACATGAAACCTAACTGTACACAAAACAACCTGCAAGTAGTCAAGACTGGTTCATCCGTTTGCTTCTCTCTGTGGTAAAATACTGAATCTTTACCAAAGGTACCAAGAATATACTTTCACATCTGTCTGTATTTTTCACATGGACCAACAAACTAAAGGGACTTACGATACATCTGTCATATGCTGTGCAGGAACATGGTTCTCACCTGTGTGCCATATGACATGAGACTCCAGTTTTGACTTCTGATGGAATCTTTTACCGCAGACATCGCATGAATATGGTCTCTCAACTGAGTGCGTTCTTTTGTGAACGTTCAGAATCGATTTCTGGTTGAATCTTTTGCCGCAGATGTCACAGGAATACGGCCTCTCGCCGGTATGGATTCTCTGATGGACCTTCAGTATTGATGTCTGATTAAATCTTTTACCACAGAAGTTGCAAGAGTATGGCTTCGCTCCTGTGTGGATCCTCAGGTGCCTGATTAATTTGGACTTGAATGGAAATGCTTTCCCACAGGTGTCACATCTATACTCGCATTTTTCACCTGTGTGACTATAAAAGGGAGTCTTTAACACGAAAGGATTGTGTCCATCATTGCTTTTGTGTTGTCTTTTTTGTAGTGTTGCGTCCGTGCGTTCAGTTGATCCTGGATGGCCATGCTCATCTCCGCTGTGATCTTGGTTCTCAGGTAAATCAGAGTACTTAGAGAGGAGGTGAAGGTCAGTGTTGAGCTTCGGTTCCTCAGGACTTTTAACGGATGTGATATCTACGGATTCCTCCTCTGGATCACACTGAGATTTAGCAGGATTCAAGAGGGGAGTTTGGTCTGCCTCTTTGTCACAAGTCTGCAAAAAGGTGTCAGTTTCTTGTTTTAGTACAAGCTCAAGTTCTTTGTCCAGACCAGTGCAGAGTTCCCCATTTTCCACTTTAATCTGTTCCGGCTCCAAGTCCTTTTGGTCCAAAGTGGAATTCCTCTCGAGGTTACAGAGCTGCTGCTCAGTCTCAACCTCTTTCACCTTGAGGAAACGATGCTGTGGGAGTTCTGGAGGTAAAAGTGGCATCGAAAAACAGGTTACGACCAAGATGATAGAAAAAGGTAGTTGTGTAGTGGTGACTTTATGCATGTAAATACTGTGTATTCATCTCCTAAACTCTGCTGTAGCTTTTGTAAAAGTGTTAATTTAGCCTTTATGTCAATTTCAGCTGAAATCACAAACTGCTCAATTTTTAATCTGAATAGAAAACTTTCCAAAGGAAACAACATCATAATAGCAGTATCTTAGTAGCTGAAATGTAAAAAGCCATGCAGATAAACATTCAAATCTTAGATTAGTCTACAAAACAGCCCTCTAGTGTCAGACTCTACACAGCAGCATTTAAACATCCAGGAAAAGTAACAATGAAAATGACACACTGTTGACAACAAAGTGGCTTTGTTTGAAGATAACTGAAACAGAAATGTTGTTTCTCTCGTCAGCCACAGCGGTACAAGCAGTGACAAAGTGAGTTTACCCGTCAGTGCATCCTCTCCTAGCATTCAGATGTCTGTTACTTTCCCGACCTAAACTTTTTTGTTTTGTGCTGACTAATCAGCTCCCTTCCACCCATGCCATCAGCTCCCACAGCAAACTGTTTAGCAGGGGCTCAAAGACTATAAGTGGTACCAATCCGATCTGTTCTATTTGCATCTATGAGAAGCAAGTCCAGAATATAAGAATAAATAAGTAGATAAATGAAATCAAATAAGAAACTTAAATGTCTTAAACTTAATATCTGTGGTAAAGACTTCCACGAGGCCCAGATGATTGGTCAGTAAAATCTGAGTACCAGACACTCCAGTACCCCTTAAAACATATATATTTTTGTCCATGCCCTCATATCTTAACTGGATAAATCTCCTTTAGCAGCATGAAGACAGTCAAAATGTTAAACCTGATTAGTGTAAGTCTGTTTAATCAAAACACAAAATCTGAGCCTGCTTTAAAATTGTAGGTTATTCATTATGATATTTCAAAATGTGTAAAAAAAAAAAGAAATAAGGCAGTCGATATCATAATAAATGTCACGGTGCAACAGTTACTAGAGAATAGTGATGTTTCCTTTTACTAACGTGGCAAAAATAGTTGGAATGATGATAGATTGTTTAAACCTTTAGGTCTACTAAACTCCATTTCACCACAACTTTTACACTAATATATCACCAGTACTTACAGACATTAGGAAAAACTAAAATAAATAAGACGGGGGGATACGTCACATCTGAAAACAAAAAGTACACAAGTTTTGTTCCAGTTTTGAAAGAGGTCTAAGGTTTTGCAAACCTGTTCTGTGTAACTTTACTTGGGGTTTCCAAACGATGGTCAGCAGTCTGCGCTGACGCTTGAGCTCTTTCTCATAATCGACGAGCGTTTTTTCGAAGACTCGGACTATTTCTTCAGCCGCAGCACCAAGTCGCTCGTTGACAAACTGTCTTATACACTGAACTGAGGACAATGTTGCTTCTTTGCAGTTGAAATATTCATCCATGATTTCACCGTGAAAACGCTGTAACCTGTCTTTTGTTTACTTCCGGCGTGTGTCACACTGGAAAGATCCGACAGGAGAAGTGAGTTTGCATATATTTCCGCTTTCAATCAATTATTAACTATTTATCTCCGATGTTTTTCTAAGGGATATTCTGTTATTCGTTGTTTACTAAAACAGTTAACATAATCTGGTGAAAGCAAAGTAACACAATTGGGATAGTGAAAACTAATGTTGATTTTTAAAAAAGGAAGAGAAATAAATGCATTTAATTCATACAACTTAATCCAATATTTTCTAAATCTGATTAGTTTGAGCCAAATCCAGCTTTAATCTAAAATAAATTGTCTTTTATCAGAGTCAGAGTATGCAGCAAATGTTTTCCCCAAGCAAGCTGCATTGGAAACACTTGTCCAATTAACCTATCATGCATGTCTTTGAACTTAACATACTTTGAAGAACTGTTATTGAATCTCTTAATTAATTGCCTATTGTGTTACGCACTTTAATCCTCCATTTTACAGTCACTGTTCCTAACATTTTATAGGAGCTGTAGGGACAATTTTTTAGAACCATAACACCGATAGATGAATTATTCAAGCAAAAAAAGCGCATGTAAGTCAGGGGATAAACCAGTGTGTTATCTGTCTTCCCAACAATATACAAAGGACCACATTTTTCTGAAAATATGTCAAGACAAATGACATTCTGAGCCAAATGAGGAGTGGCTCAAAACTTGTGCACATAACTGCAAATGTCAAATAAAAGTTTTGTCTTTTTTTAATCCATTGTATCCTTACCGTGATAGACTAGGCACCAGTGGTCATGTTATGTGTTTCCAGGGGAAAACATTCCGAAACGGATTTACTTCCTGTAGCAAATGCCAAGGTTTGCGTATTTCGAGTAGTTGAATTAGAAAAGAAGAATTAAATTTGAAGTTTGCGGTTTAAGCTCATATTCTTAGTCTTACTCATCTTCAGTATATGTTCAGAACATAAAAAGGTGTCTAAATGGGTGCATATTATTGCGCCATATGTAGACAAACGACATTCTCCGGAAAAAAACACATTTTTGAAAAAAATCATCAAAGCAGACTCCGAGTCGTTCTTCTCAAGTTTATAGAAAAGGTAAACAGATTTAAATCAACAAATTCATACCAATGTGTAATATTTTGAGTATTATATGCTCACGCCTTTCACGTCGCTAAGCACAAGATGAAGATGACTCAGCAGGAACTAACGTTAGCTGTTAACCGTCAGACTACCGCACAGTGTTTAAGCTAGCTGACTCGGTTTAGTTATTTAGACAGTGTAACGTTCTTAATCCAAAGTGCACTGAGATATTTATTTTATATAATAAACAAACAGTTCAATAAAAGGTTAAACGTAACTCAAACAGTAATGTCAAAGAGTAAATACATGGAGTTAACTTCTCCTTGTTTGAACTTTTGAGACTAGAGTTAAGAAACTTTGCACTTTTCATACGTCAGTCAAAATAGTGCTGTAATTTTATTTTAGTATTTAGATTTATACACTTAAACACTTTCAAATAGAATTTTTATATATGATTTACTTTTTACATGTATGAAACCAGTGTGAGTGTTGTCTCTGTTGGGCATTTGATGGACTGGTGGTGACCTGTCCATGCCTGGGTGTCCTGCCTCTCGCCCAATGGATGTAAAAGATATATCTCGCCTTGTAACAGCTGGGATAGGCTCCAGCGACCCTGCACTGGCAATAAACGGGTATAGACAATGAATGGATGGATGAAACCGAGTTTTATTGATTTTCTTTGGCAATAGGATATATCACTGGTGACCTAAACTATAAGACACAAACAAAACCACCACCATAATTAACTATACTCCAAAAAATAACAGAAAACATGTAATTTCACAAACTGCAGTGGTGTCTCATATAAAACAGTCAAAAAAATAAAAAAGATTTTTACGATTCTTTTTTTTGTCGTTTCCTGTTTGGTGTTTTTTGGTGTGCTTTGTAATATTTTGTTTTTATGTTGTTTTGTTTTGCACCTTTATACCAATATAAAATATGCCAATAAAACCTTTTTTTAATGGTATGTATTATCATCAGTTAACTATACATCATACAACCACTTTTTTTTTTTAAAACTCCTCATTAGGATTCAGCAAATAACTATTCAGATAACTATTAAGTAACTTAATAAAAATAAGTTATTAATAACTTAACTATTAAGGGTTTCACAAAAGTGTTTTTAAATGTTATTGGTCCCCTGAAGTGTTAATATATACATTTTACCCGTCCTATGTCATTCTAATTAAATATTTAGTTATCGTTTTATTTCTTTTCTTGCATAACTTAAGCTATGACCGTATTTAGATTTGTTTATATAAATCTGCTACCTACACTCTGCAAGGTAACACACATTCATAAATGGAACATTTATTACATTAGTTGTCATTTTTGTGTTTGCTTTGTCTCGTAGGTGAAAGAAGCTCGGCGAACTCTTAAAAAGCCGCAGGTGGAAAAGTTTGATTGCACCCAGCACAAGCAGACATTCTGGTGCTACTGCTGTGAGCTTGAAGTTGAAAGGAATGTTACAGATGGGAATATGACCGTGCTTTATGGAGGACTGTTGGAACACATGGCCACGTAAGTTTTATTTGGTTAATTTTATGTACTTTCTTTTGTTTGCCTGAAAGCACCGCAATGTCTTTTGATAGGCCTTTCCTGCTTGCTGTGTATTAGTCAGCCTTGTTTGCCAATAGACTGTCAGTCTGTTAGAAGAGCAAGCAGCTCAATTGTCCCCTCAGGTTTTTGAAGAAAGTCAAAAAGTAACAATGCATGGACATTCAACAAATATTTCAACAGAATATGCAACTTGTAGAAGCTTGCCCAAAAATCCTGCAGAAAACTCTAGTTTAGATGCAGCTCCCTTTGGCCCAACTTGCACTTGTAAGGGTGACAGAAATCTCACACTCTTGTGTCTTATTTTAGCCAGGACCATAAGAAGAATACCCACAAGTTCTGGTGGGAAAATAAAGCTGACCCAAAGTTCAGAGACAAAGTTATCATCACAGAGGATGAAACTGAAAGGTAGGCCTAGTGAGCCAAAAGCCTGTATTGATCAAATTTGTGTTGAAAATGAAAGATTCTCTGCATTATTATGTGTTTATTTTTTCTTTAGGTTTAAAGCTGAGGTAACAAAAGTTTTGGAATCATTTGTGGAGAAGGAGGATGAGTTCATTAAGCAGGTAATGCAAAATTATTTCAACTCCACATTAACTTTGATGGCAGCAAACTAAGAGTTTATAACCATGTATGTTTACATTGCTTTTTGGCCAAATTTAGACAGAATGTGTCCATGGATGTAAATATAGACTATAAATCTGCTCAAATTGATGAAAAAAATTATGATAATATTTTTTGTTTGTTTATTTTTACATGGCTGCAGGAAGCTGATTTCATCCGGGCTCAGGAAAAGCAGCGTCAGGAGGTCCTTCAGTCTCTTTTAGAGGTTTGTTTTCCAAGGATGCAGTGGCAGTATCCATAACTGTGGCCTTGGTTGTTGTTTTCCTTTTATATGTAAGCTGGAAAATCTCTTTATTCATCTAAACTGTAAATGTGAGATGAAGTGAGAATCTTTTTTGAGAGTGGTTTGCACAAAGTCTACAAATAATCTTTTTAAAAGTCATCAGACTAAACTAAATTTTAAATAAGTAAATCCAAACTAACTTAATTTTGTCCTCCTTTGAGAAAAACTAGTTGGCTAAATTACGAAGCACTAAGTGATATATAGACAACAAAACAGTATGGAACAAATATTGTCCTCCTGGAAGCGCAGCTGGAAGATAGTTTTGTTGGATTGTCTTTGAGTGAAAGAACTCTGCTCAGCTTTTAGGGAAAAGTTCAAAACAAGGGCTGAAAAAGATTAAATCCTGGGACTGTCATCACTGGAGGAACAGCTGGGTTTCTTTCACTGCACTGTTCTATTTATAAAATTTGATGGAGCATCATCCAACTCAGTTTGGAGGACCTTGACCCTAAACATTATTTCGTTTAGGGTTTGGTTATTTTGGTCAATACATCTTAAGAGAAAAAAAGGAACATACTTGAATTCAAAGTGGGAAAAGCGGAGCTCAGAGAAACTTAAATTTGATATTGCTTAATTCTGAATTACCTTTACAGTTTGGCTTAATAATTCAAAGTTAAATCAAGGTTTAAAGTGTAAGAACTAGAGCAAAGGCGTGGGGAGAGATGTTAATGGGAACATATGGGTGATACAAGCTGAAGTGAAGCATGATTAGATGTCAGACTTCCTCTGTGAA
>JBBBVU010000012.1:5807753-5825193 GCA_037177055.1 Atherinosoma microstoma
GGAGAGATGTTAATGGGAACATATGGGTGATACAAGCTGAAGTGAAGCATGATTAGATGTCAGACTTCCTCTGTGAACCACTGTTGGCTTTTCCTGAATCAATATCAGCGTGATGAAGAGGTGGAGCTGTCCAATGGACCAAACGGCACCAACACATCTGCAGAGGTTTCTGTCAGGTAACACTGTGGACATGCAGCATTTCACTGTTTTGGACATTGTATCATATATAGCTCTTTCTTGATGTTATTGTTGTTCATTTTGTTTTCTTTGGAACAGCTCTCAGTTGCCACCTCAAGGATCAGTCCAGCACGTGGGGAGCGGTTATGTCGACTCGATGGTTGAGGTTCCGTGGGCTGCAACCGGACAAGGCCTGACTTTTATAGGTTACCAGGTAAACTGACAGTGCTGCTTTTAAGAGAGGGTACATTTTTGATTTTTACACGCACATGATCACCAAAATTGATCACTTGTTTCCTGTTTCAGGATTCCTCAAACAGTGGAAATGTTCATACAGGTAAAGTTAGATTTTATGTAATAATACTGAAATGCCAAGACTTAGCTGAAAATATTTTATGAATATATTTGAAGTTGGGAACATTGTCAATTGCATAAATTGAACGAGTTTGAGCTTTAAAGATTTTAAATGGTATGCATATATAGTAATATACAGCAAATATATTGCAGGTATATAGCAAGTAAGGATCTTTCTGTTTTAAGGTTTAGAAAGTGGGTTGTTACAGATATGCTCTGCTTCAGTGGATTTAGACATTTTACACTGGCCAATAAACCGACTAATATTTGCTAACCTCTGGGTTTGGATTGCATTGCAATAATGTTTAATCCTATGTCAAATGAACAAATCTGTGTGCATGATTAATTTGCTATTTTTTGCTAAGAAAGTGGACGCAAGTCACTTTAACAAAACTACTGTTCCAACTGTAACACCCAGCTTAGATACTGACAACAATTGTAAGATAAAAAGGATGAGATGGATCAGTTTTACCTGACTGAAACCTGCTGCAGCTCGCTCTCAGTCCAACTTTGTGAGCTAATGTCCATGGTTCAGTCAAATTGAATAAACTGGCCTGCTTATGTCAGAATCTGTGCTGTTGAGAAATAGTGGTCCTACCATGTCTGCAGGATAGTGTTTTGTGCTGACATAGTTTCAGGCTTGTCTCCTGGAGGATAGTGGTAGTTTTGGAGGATCCATGGAAAATGATCTAATTTGCTTGTTTTAGAGGGTAATTCCATTTTTGGAAGAAAAAAATTAAAACATCCTGTTTTTGTTGGAAAAAATGGCATCAGTGTCTTCATTTTAATCAAAACCTGATTTAAAGAATATTGAAATGTGAACAGGGATCAGTGATGTTTAACTCCAACTGTTTAGGGCCACTATGTCCTAGACCAGACTGGTCAAACACCTCCTTGATGGTATTTTTTCAATGGATAAATGCTTGAATGTTTTGCAAGAGTTGGAGTTAATTAAACACTTGCCTCACCACTACTACAGCTACAGCATCTCAGATTCTCTGTGTTGTAGGTGCCGTCCCTCCTTGGCTCCAAGACGATCCTCTTGAGGGGACATCTGGAGCTGCAGCACAGACAGAAATCGGCCCATCCCTCCAAGAGTTCCTAAAACAAAGTACGAAAGCCAACCAAAGTAACTCCATGAGACTTAACCAATTATGTTTTATTAGCTGCACCACGTATCTTGGATGTCTTGTCTTTATTTGCATTTATGGTCCTATAGTCATAATGCAACAAATATAACTGCACTACAGATGTACACCCAAAAATTCAGAACTGTTAACATATTTATCTAGTCTTAACCTAGATCAATCTGATTGTTGTAATCATTATGTCAGTAGACGTGTGGGACAACTAAAATAACAAAGGCTTTATCCGTCTTTTTCCAGAGGAACAAGAGAAGCTGAGGAAGCTTCCTCCGAACAGAGTGGGGGCTAATTTTGATCATAGCTCACATACAGACGCCAACTGGCTTCCGTCTTTTGGTAGGGTGTGGAACAGTGGCCGGCGTTGGCAGTCCAGGTGAGTTCAACAGGTCTTCTGTAAACCGGAGAATAATACAGAAGGGTTGTAAAAATGATCATCAGTGTACATGAAATCTTGCAGTGAGGTAGACACTTAGTTTATGAAAATTATTTCAGGTGTTGATTTAACAGTCAGCTGCTAGAAGGATGCAATCTTTCTGATTTGATTTTACTTATTTTCTTGTTCATTGTTACTTTTCAATCTGACTTTTGCTGGATATACCTTTATATAACAACATGACAACACTTTAGACAAATGAAAAGCATGTGCATTTTGCAGTGCATTTTGTAAATGCATAAACTAAACAGAACCAACATGGGCTAGAAAAGTCTGTAAATATACTGCAGCCATAAGTGGTTCTCCAAGATGCTTCAGAGAGTTTTTAGATTCCGTTCACAGCAGTCACCGATATGGTTGGACCGAAAAACTTCTACGACATGATTTTTGTATTTTATTATAAGAGCTAGTGCTGGCCATAATTTTATCTGCTGCCCCATGACATTGAAAAATATAGAAATGATTTAAATTTAGCCAAGTAGACCAGTCTCCCTGATCACTGCATGTGAATTTGTTTTTTGTTGTTTTCTCTCTCCAACTAACAGGCACCAATTCAGACAAGAGGAAGGGCAGAAGAACAGACAGAAGAGGAAGCGGGAGAACGGCACAGAGGGCTCAAAGAAAACAAAATCAACTGGACAGCCAACAAATTCTGACATTTAAAGCTTGGAGTGTGAAAACCTAACAGTGAAATTATGTAAATAGTTTGCAAGTGTTAAATAAAGCTTTTTTTCCCCATGTCTGAGCATTGGTTGGAATGCCAAAGCTCAATTTTAGCAAAATGAAAAAATGGATTCAAATTCTTTATTAATATGATCATAGATGTTTACAATAAGATTAACATGGTATAATTAACAGTAGAAAATGGATGCTGTTTATGCTAGAAAGTCACATTTGAAGTAGCATTTTTCTATTTAAAATTTGCATTTCACACTCTTTTACACTCTTGTACATCAACACCCAGTACTCAAATTTGACTGATCACTACACTAAAGCATTCAATCATTTAGATCTTTCTGCTTTCTGATGCACAAGTTATTGAGCTCTGAGAAGAACATGGTTGTGCTTCCAAGTGAACAGCAGGGGGCGCAGAGTCCATTTCTAACAAGCCATCTGCTGTTCAGGAAAACAATGACTAAAATGCTAATCCTGGTTGTATTAGTCATTTTGAATGATATATTAACCCTTTTTGTTAAGTAAAAATGACAAAAGTAGTACTTGAAAAGCTGTTTTTGTTTGTATATTGTTGTATAAAGCATTACTGGAAAAGCCGTCTATATGCAAGTATTGCCATTTGATGAATAAATTATATCAATAAGTGATGTGCGTTACACAGTTTTAAGTTCTATAGAATATTTTCTCTCAATAGATTGAGGATTTTTCTTAGAATAGTCATTTCAGTTGTGTGGAGACATCTTTCAAGCCTATTTGTGATCTCCAGAAAGCTTAATGACAAACTATCCAGACAAAAATATATTCAGCAAATGGACCAATGTCAAAAACTTCAAGAACCCTGGTAAATCCTCTGTTAGAGTACATATAGAGCAATGTTGCTCTTAAAGAAGCATCCCCTCACTTCTTTTTTTTTTTTTTATATCACCAGCTGATAAGAAATGACTTCATACCAAGTTCTGTGATTTTACAAGAACTGTGTGAAATCGTCTGTGGCTGTTCTGCCAAGAGAAGTACAGTATTAATATAAAAGATGGATGAATGGTCCAGAGCAGTAAAAGCAATATCCTATATTCCACTCCCTGGGCCTACAGGCTGTTCGTTTTTATCTTTTCAGGCTTCCTCTTCATAACAGTATAATAAGGCCCCACTGTGCAGTGGGTAGATGGGCGTGGAGTCGGTGCAGCTGCAGTGTGGAGATACAACGTTTAGCTAATCTATTCTTAGCTCTGTGACAACATGGCTCTCGCTGATTCAGTACAAATAGGAGAAAAGAAGGGGATTATCTTCATGTTTGTACAGTAAACTCCACATCTTTGTGCCCTTAACTGCAGTCACTGCCTTTAAATGTAAATGGTTTTTCAAATCACGGCTGTGTGTAGTTTTTGTACAACTATATTTTTCTGCTTTTATATGGTTATTTCCTGTAGAACATTAAAGGATATGGTGACTGCCGGGGTTTCAAGCACAAAAGCCAACTCTGGCACTAAAGACTGGGAGGGGACAAAAAGCACGTGTACTGGGTGGAGCTTAAGGTAATCCATAAACCAATCACGAAGCAGTACTTTTTCTAATGAATATTCATATTTTAAAACGGACACATTATGTGGGAGCTCATTGGTTAAGAGGAATTGGAACAGCCAATCGCTTAAATGACAGGCGCCCAGCTGGCCGTTAAGTCCCGCCTTCTAAATAGCTCCAGCAAACCCCGGAAATGTTCTCTTAAAGAGACAGAGGAGGGATTTCAAGCAAAGGTTGCAACAACGAAAACAGCTGCGAGCACAAAAAAAGAAAGAAAGAAAAAAAAAGACAGGCACATAGAGGAAGGGACGTAGCTTAGTCAGCCAACGAACCAGCTATGTGGCACGACAGAATGGGAGGACGAGACTGAAACTGCCCGAGTCTTTCACCCATCACATTTACGGCTAATGTGGCTGACAAGTTCTGGCTTCGAAGCCGATTGTCGTTAGCTACCTTGAAAGTGACAACGTAGCAGTAAAGACGACGGAGATAACAAAAAAAAGGCCAAACTCCGAGACGACAGGGACGCGTCAGTTCTGACTGGTTGGCTGTGTCTGAAATCACCTTCCTTTTGAGGTGAGTGACTTTTTAAAATCTTCACATTTGCCCATCTATTTGTCTTTTAAGGTTTCTGCATAGTGCGGACGAGTAAGTGTGTCTCTTTGTAGAAATAATAAGACAAAAGATCGTGTTAGTTAACAAGTAATTTCAGCAATATTCTGTTGAAATCCTTGCCCTTTAATCATGCAAGTGGTTACTGTCATCATTTTCACGATCGCAAATGTGGGCAAAAAATGCCTGGAATCCAGCCTGAACCAGCTGATGACCTGACAGTAGCTTGCAGGGTTTAGGGGGCGTTCCCCTGCTTTGTCTGCCCTCCTCACACTTTCTTTATGTGTGCATGCAGTCTAGGGTGGGTAGAGACAAAGTGATAGAAATCCCAATGATTTAATCATCCTTATGGGTGTGTGTGTTTGTGCATGTGTGGTATGAAAATGCATGTGTAAACATTCAATTTTGATATAACTACATACTCCTACCCTGTTGGGATTGTGCATCTGTGGGCTTTGCAAGAAAGAGGGCTCATTCAGCTGTGGCATATATCTGAGATTATGACTTAGGCTCAGTGGTGGAGTGATGATGATCACTGTAAAGCCTACTGGAGAGATGATAGCAGTGGGTGTATTGTTCCCTTGGATTGCACTTGGGATTTGCAGTGCATCATGCAACAAAGAGGGCATTGATGTTGGAACTAAACCCATCTTGCTATATTTATAAAAATCAAAATTCCCACCCATTTATTGCATTGTAATAATGTCCATCTGCAGCCTTTTGCCTCCCATTGTCCTGATAAGCATGGCTTAATGGCATTGGCATAGTCATTATGCACACGTGTTTGCACTCTCACACTGCATCACCCATATAGCACACGTGCATATGGGTATCCTGCAGCTGCCTCACATGTATACAGCTGCACGATTTGTGCACACACATATATAGGCTCATTGCAGCAGCAAAGTCCATGCTTTGCTCCTAGAGCCACCCCCCACCTCTCTGTCTGGGAGAAAGCAGTGGGCTTTGTCCTCAGCTGAGTGTGACGTCATGCAGATCTTTGCTGTAACCAACCCTGAAGGCGATGTGCATGTTGTTCAGCCGGCCTGGGTCTGGGCTTGTCCCGTTGCACAAACACTTTGGCTTAAATTCCCAAACACTGAACAACACAAAAAAAAGAAAAAAAGAAGATAATTAATTAATGCGGTCGGTTCAGGTGAGACAGAGGAATTTAGAGAATCTTCTCATTTCAGAGGAGAGGGAAGGAGAAAGCGATCAAACACTGCAAGGTTGATTGTGAAACAATTTCAGCATGAAAGGGAAATAACTCCAGGCAACCCCAGCAACAAATGTTGTTTGCTTTCTTCAGCATGTATAGTACTGTATCTTCAGCTTTACAGACCTGAATCTTATGCTTCTGTGCATATTACCCAGAATACACTGAGTTATGCAAGAAAGTGCTCATGCCTGCCTGTGCATTTTCACATGTAAGTACATGGAACCACCAGAGTCTGATGAGACAGATTAGGAAATGAGTGTGATATAGTCAACATGACACTAACTTGAGGCTGGTAATAATATAAGTGCCCAGTTTCTCCTGATTCTGTCTGAGTAGATTAGGCCCAGGCAAACAGTGTTACAGCCTTGTTTAAAGCAGTGGCCTGCAAATGCATATTGTACCTTGCCTGCAGTTCAGCTGCAGTATACAGTTTTATTCATGGGTAGGTCACCTGATAATCTGTGACACTGAGTTAAGGGACACCATTCATCCTGTTGTCCTCTGTGTGCCCAGCCGGTCTTTCTACAAGGAGAGTGTACCGCCTGTACTGCTTATGTCTATCTGATTGGATGTTTATATCTGTGGTTACCTGCCAGTACTTTGTGAGTGACAGGAAAGTGGTGGTAGCTATTAAAGTGCTTTGAACTGATGAGGGCTTGTTGTCAGCCCTCCGATGTGTGTCTGCAGGATTTGATGTCAGAGATTACAGATGATTATGTGGGTTAGATCCAGTGCTCAACACCGCTCTGGGGCTGTATTGATCTCTAATGTGTGTACGTGTGACTGCCTGTGTGTGCAAGTGTGCATTGTAAGGTTTAAATTACCTCTCAAGAATGAAATGAAACATATTTCACCTTGAAGGGTTATGTTTAAAGATTAAGGGAGGGAACAAGCATGCAAAGGTCGCTGTAAATGGTTATGTTAATATATAGCTTCTTGCTGTCATCGAGAAGCGTGATGACTGGTCAACTGGCAGAGCATTATCTTTCATGTTATTAAAAACAGTACTTCCCCCAGTAGCTTCTCATCAGTATTCCTTTTCTGCTTCTCAAAATAAACCATACAAAGCTGCCAGTGGTGCATATGAATAAAGGACCTCCTATTCTGAGTGGCATCCTGTGGTTTTTCCCAGTCCCCTTTCTTTTTTGTTTTTGAAAATTCTGTGGCAGAAAATTGCACATTTATGTGGGGAGTATGACCTTCAAGTAATGCCACAGTCATAGTTGTACTATTTGGTTGAAGATGCCTCATTCGGCCTGGACACATTGAAATGGAGGATGACTTTTATGAGAGCGCAGCTCAGTGGGCAACTTAAACTCTGTCTGCACCATTTCCACCTTAATGATAACCAAATGTCCTCATGCTTTGGGCTAAAAAGAGATGACAGCTCTTTCCTGCGATGATTTGTTTTCAGGAGATGAGGATCTTACAGTACAGGAATTCCAATTTTTAAAGTGTAGATTTGAAATATGCTTTCTTTTCAACTAATGACTTATTCTCTGAGATTCTATATTAAAAAAATGCATCCTAACATCGATTAGTGCCACTTTAACCATACACTTGTAAACTTAAACTACATTCTGGCGTACTAGTAAAGGTCAAAGAGTGTTAACAAGAGGAAGTAGTTAGTCCTCTTTCAGACCTGTAGTTTCCCCATCGTTGTAAAAATGTTCTCTTAAACTATTTATAGGGAATTGATGTGAATGCTACTGAATTCAAGGATGCTTTGCCAACATTTTCAACCAAAACGTTATGAAAACTCTAAATAATCACCCAGACTTTGTTTTATGTTTGAAATTGATTCAGTCATTCGTATTTTTGTTTGTTACTACTAAATCCATCCGGTAAGTGGCACACTTTAAAGCTTCCACAGGTGCATCATCAGGATTGATCAGGCTACTTAAATGGTAATTTATGTTCCTTCTCATTGATCTTGCAAATGATGGATGCTGCTTGTTAATGTTGGAGTTGACTGACTAAAGACCTCATGACTAAAGAAAGGGAAAAGCACAAGAATTGAGTATAGCGTGTATTTGTAATATAAAGCAGCGTTTCAGGACGTATTGCTATGTGGAAAGTCTGTACAGTTACTGAATTGACTCACCAAGAAAACTATTTTATTCATTTAATTTAAGACTCTTAAAGTGCATAAATAAGAGGAAAACAACACCATATCTTTGAAGAGACATAACAGGTTTTGTCGCCATTAAATTATCTTTGTGGCTATATATATAGAAGAAACCTTCTTTCTTTAGATTAGTATTAAAGGCTTGAACCCAGCTAACAGAAGTTGAGAGAGAATGAAGAGGATGCCAAGGCGACTGTCACCTGATGAATTAATCAACATGGTTTGGCATTACACCCAGAGAAGTAAAGTGCTTCAGTATTCAGTTATCTATGGTTTGTTTGCAGTACTGGTTCCTGGACATATGCAAAACTGAAATATACTGAATCATGAAATATATCTATATACACACATACAATTTAACTCGATTAAAAATGCAGTAAGTGGTTCTGTTCCACCGGTCTCTCATCTCTATAAAAGCCCAGACTGACTTCACGATATGGAGATCAAGCTCCACAAGAGAAGTACAGCTACTCCATCCATGGCAGGACTTCTTGTTCTTCTTGTCACTAAAGGCAGTTCTTTATGGCCTTGACTGTAGATTTAGAATATGAACAGTCAGATGCTTCCCTGGTGGTATTTTCCCCTTATCCTATTTCCCATTTGCACACAAGTCCTTGCTTCTAATCTGTAACATTAGACTGTTAATTAAGTATGTGTGACACATCATACATACATCATTGCAGCCTGTCACAGTGTTTTATTAGTTAACATTACGTTTTATTTAATTAAAAAGAACATGTATGATTTTAATTCAGTTTAAAATCTGACATCCCACATACCAAAAAGAAATCTGCTGGATACACTTGTGTATTATATGTTGTAGGTCTTCCAGCGAGCCTCCTCTCATCAGTCCTCTTGTCACTGTGTCCATTTTAAGAATGTCCTATTACTGAGACCTGTTTATCATCACTGACAGTGACATTATTGTGGCGGTGCCAGCTTTTCTAATAACAAACCTTTCACCCTTATTTTACCCTGGATAGGACCCTGTATGACAAACAATCTCCACAAACATTACAGGAGGACACCAGTCCTGCTGATTCTTTCCCCCCAACATCAGAAGGATTTGTAACCTTCTCACAATAGAGGTAAATAGCATTGGTTTCGAATCTTCATTTCCTGTCAGTGCTGTTCCCATGTCTACCATTAGCACTGTGCAGCTTGTCCACAAAAAAAAAGAGAAAAAAGAAAGAAAACCCTGAATGCCATTCTTTTAGCTTTAAACTTTGCCTGAGACCCCAAATTCCCCAAAGATTGACCAGCTTATATTATGCCTGTGATGTAGACACTTTTAGTACATTTCACTCAATTAGAAAAATACAACTAAACCTCAACTTTGGACTCAAGAAATAAACTCTTAGATTTTCCTGAAAAAGATCTCACAATTTTGACCATAATACAACAATTTATCTGTTTAACTAAATTCTACATAATGCCCTATTGAGATGCAACGAAGTTTGACCGGATGCCAGAGGCATTGCGGGGGGGATTTGATTGTCGGTATGGTATATTTAAATGATAATGACAGTCTTCATGTCTTCTAATGAATGAGGATGTGATGTTAAGATCTGCGGTGTAGAGTTTGGTGTAGACACTTGTTTTGACTCGTGTCTTGGGCTAGGTCATAACTGGCCATCTGGATCTTTCATGCGTCACTCAAAGGACTCATCTCAGTCAGAGCTTTTCTCTGATCTTAGTTCAAACACAGCGTCGCTGCACATCTACTGCATCCTAAAGCCCGTCTTTTCAGACAACATCTCAACACAAAGCTTATCAAGTTAAGATTTTTTCACTCTCAGCCCCCCCCCCCCCTCCCTCTGCTTGTCTTTTTGCTCCTTCTGTCTATTGTTCTTTGTTGATGTTGTCATTTGTCTCGTTCTGTGTCTGCGCTGTTTAGACTTCCATTGCTCCATCTTGTGGATGGATAGACTTGAGTGTCTGTATGCATAATGATAATACATAATACATAATTTATTCATTCATTCTTTTGTTTGTTTGTTTGTTTATAATTTTTTATTAATAAAAAGACACACTAATAACCTTCAGGTAGTGGTCCAAAATGGATATTTTTTTATACTTATGTTTGCCATATAACTTGAAGTATTATTTTGGTTCTGTTGTAACCATCTTATCCAATCAGACACAGTGGTATATTTTATACTGTCCTGAAACAATTTTTGTGTTTTTATGTTTTTCCAGAGTTTTTAAGTGGAGGCATACAGATTCTGAATCAATGAGCACAGTGTTTTACATGTATGTCTGAGTCTGTTAAATAGGTCTGCCAAAGCACGTGGAGTCTTGAAGCATTACTGGGACATATACATATAAGTGGACCACATTAGACCAGCTCTGAGGTCTTTACAATGGCTCCCTGTTCATCAGCAGATAGACTTTAAAGTTCTGTTGCTGGTCTATAAAGCTCTGAATGGTTTAGCACCAAAATACATCAGTGACCTCTCTGGATCCGGTCTTTTCTCAGTTCCCAGAGTCCGAACCAGACTTGGAGAAGCTGTATTCAGCTTCTATGATCCACATGTCTGGAACAAACTCTCAGATAGCCTCAGATCAGCTGAAACACTCAGTTTATTTAAATCCAGGTTAAAGACCCACCTTTTTCTCTGCTGCATTTACATAGTTTTTATTTAAAAGTACAAATCTGCATTGTTTCTTTTAAGCTTGAATTGTTAAACTATGTCATGTTTTTGATACAGTTTTTAATGTAATGTCCTTTCTTTCTCCCTTTCTCTTGTTTTTGATTTCAAATGACCTCTGCACACTGCTGTAGTGCTTTTATAACTTTATGTAAAGCACTTTGAATTGTCTTGTACATGAAATGTGCTCCACAAATAAACTTGCCTTGCTGCCATATGTGTATCTTAAATTATATGCTAATTACTGCAGAATATTACTTTGATATAAATGATTTTGCTTGTGTGTTTGCCTGCTCATCTTGTGTATGTTATCAGAGGCAGGAACAAGTTTTTGTTGCCCAAATTGCAGTGATCTATATCCCTTTAGTTCGTGGCCTGATGTAACACGCAGAGGACATACAGACATGCAGCTGGGACTAAAGATGATGATGGGAAATATGAGGAAAGATTGCATCACAATGATAAGCCCTTTTAGTTCTCTTTTTAGTCGTGTTGTCTATAGGGATGACAGTGGTGATGCGTTGTTTGTGTGGTCATTCAATTCACTTTGGCCTTCTTCACTAAAATATATTCTTCTCATATGCAACATCTTATAGTACATGTTAAGCATTAGCTTGTTTTTTTGTTGTTAGTTTTTTTGGATGCCTTACAACTTTGTGTTTGTTTTAACCCTGGCCTTTTGGCCTGGAGAGCCTCTTTCAGGGGCATTTTTGGGTGAGAAAACTGTGCCAACTGGGTCCTTCTGATACGTTTACTGAGACAGTTTCAGTTCATGCTCTTAGCCAATGTCTTATCTCAAATAAGTTCTTTACAATTTATCAGCCTTCGAACCAGCTATTTGCTGGTCTTGATCCAAGAACCCCTTGTGTCACTGGCTGGAGGCGGGATCACGGTGACCTATCAGGCCAACTGAAACTATGACCATGTTTAATGAAAAAAATAGATTAAAAAATGGATAAACAGAGTCAGACGAGCATATAATCTGCCAAATCAAAGGGAGATTGAATTGATGAAGGGTAGATGGAGATTGATAGAGGGCAGTATTTCTTTAATTTCTTCAATATTTACTACTAGCTTTCATAGACTGGCACAACATGCCTTTTTTTTCTACCCAGTCATGTTATCAGGACTGTGAGTCTCCTGTGAATGCTTCCCATTTGGATGGTTCAGAAAATTTTTTATTTCAATTAAATTTATCACAACAAAATTTGTAGATTTTCTTGGGTAACTTGGTCTTGATTTCAGGAATGACACCTTCCTGTTGACTGTTTCACACCTTGTCTTATAATATATAGAAGGTAAAAGTCTCCCCAAAATACATCTCCACAATTGGCAACCACCATCTTGACAGTAAATAAATGTCTTTGTGCTTGTGTTCTAGTCTCTGCAACTTCGTTGGGGTCTTGTAAGTTGAGACTTGATTGTTTGCCCCCTTGGGAACTAGAGTGCTGTCATATTCTGGCCAAATGCAATATCTGGGGTCCTGGTTAGTGGTAACATATAAATCGGGCTTCTACATAAGTTGGTTGGGTTGCTCACAATGAAAGGAAGCCTGTCTAATGTCCTAATGGCAATGGGTGTGCAAGCTTTGTGTGTGTTGGATTGACCTCAGGATTAACCCCGGTCAGACCTTACTCTGACCTTTATTTCATAAACCCTCCAGACCAAAGTGGATCTGAATGCCTAGAAGTGTCTGTCGGTGCCTTTTGATTTTACTCGTCTGTAAAGTTCTTGTAAAATTGTTGGACCTCGGTCCTTAATTTTCTTCTCTTTTCAATTTTGATCACATGCCTCCAACAAATGTGAGTGTGAATCAGCTCTAACTGTTATGATAATCTTCTCGACCATCCACTTCAGTTAGTAATCCTATCTGCCATCCGCTTTGGTTAGTAACCAATCATTGGATTTGCTAGTTGAATAGTGACAGTGTGCTGGTTTGATATTGATGAGGTACCTAGAAAATAAATGGCAGACTGACCTATATCCAGCTGCTACCAGTCAATCGGTGCAACCCTGCTGTGCTCTACAACTTTCCAAAGAACAAAAGGAAAAATTGAATTGAGAGAAGATAGACATGAAACCGTACAAAAATGCAAAGAAGAGGGAGGAGAGGAAAAACCCTGGCAGCTATGGAGCTAGGATATGTGTGAAAAGACAGGCAGCTGAAATCACCGTGAAGGATTGAGGACCGAGGGGGAAAAGAGGAGAGTGAAGTGGAGTGAGTGAGAGCTTTATTTCCTGTCCTCCATGAATAGGCAACATATTTCTCTGGAACATTCCTCTGAGCTGACCCGGCCTGTCACCAAGACTCAGGGTGCCACACTCCTCCCCATCTCTGCATTTCCTCCCACTGCACTCCTCTGTCTCTACTTTTTCTTGTCTATAACAGTCATTCTGTCCATTCTGTCCATCACTTCTGTTTATTTCTTGTCATCCCAGTGTTTTGCCTAATCCCATCTGACCAAACTCTGAGAGGCATTACAGAGTAAACAAAGTTCCATAACTCTGACATAACAGTGGTAGATGTAGACCAGTATAGTTATATGGACACACTGGGAGAGAGAGGAAGAAAAAAAAGTTAATTAAAAATTTATTGATGTGAAAAGAAAGACTGGAATCAGCTGGGTTATATCAAAGTTTAAAATGCAGGTTAAAAGCCACAGAGCATGTAGGAAGAACCAGGTTTTTGAAAAATATTTTCCTGTATGCACAACAACAATATTTAGGTTGATGTCATCCACAACCTGAGACTGAGATTTTTAAGGTCTGCAAACAGCATTTTTTTTGTCAGGAAAAACAAAACTTTTACAAACCACTTGCAAAGTATAGATTTTTAAAAACTAAATTTTCAATATGTTGTAAGCTATACATTACTCCCCCAACAGCCCTGCTTGCTAAGACATCATAGCCTACTCTGTACACCTCTGTATCGACAGGAAACCTCAAAGACAAAAGCACCTACAGTTGTGCTCACGGGTTTACAGATGCTGGTAGATTTTGTTTTTTTTGTTTTGTTTTTCTGGCCATTTTTCAGAGAATAGGAATGGTAGTTAAACAATAAAAAAAAACTTGTCTTTTATTCTTAGTTAGTGGTTGGATGAAGCCATTTATTATCAAACAATTGTGTTTGCTCTTTTTAAATAATAATGACAATAGAAACTACCCAATTGATCCTGATCAAAAATTTACGTAACCTACTTGTACCGTGTTTTACCTCCTTTAACACCAATGACAGCTTGAAGTTTTTTGTGGAAGTTGTGGATGGGGCACTTTATTTTCTCAGATAGTAAGGCTTCCCTTTCTTGTCTGCAAAAAGCCTCAATTTCCTGTAAATTATAGGGCTGTCTTGCATGAACTGTACATTTGAGATCTCCCCTAAGTGGCTAAATGATATTAGGGTCAGGAGACTGAGATTTTAAGGTCTGGCCACTCCAGAACCTTTGCTTCTTTATGCAGTAGCCAGTGACACATCGACATGGCCTTGCATTTTATATTATTCATGCGCAGCTTCCCGGCTGATGAGTGCAAATCTATTTATAAATTAGTTGTTTGTTTGTTTTTTAAACAACTCAAGATTTTATTATGAAAGGTGGGAATGTCTCAGTTTAAAAAGTTTGAAAGCATTTCTGAATTTGCATAATCAAGGCCAAATAATCCATTTTAGAGATTGGCTTTTTCTTTTTTGTAAAACACTGCTTGTTGCAGAGAGGCCAAGCTGGGATGAGTTCAACAATAAGAAATATGGATCCACATAAAGGTTTTACACTTGAAAAATGTCGATGCACATTCCTGTGATGGATCACATACGTTTAATCAGGAACATATTGGGTGTCAAAGAGACCAGAAGAGAACATCAGGAAAAATAATGGAAGGAAAGAAATTAATTTGTTTTGTGATTAAAACCAGAAAAGAACTGAGCTCGTCGGCTGCTGGGCTAGCAACATTGGCTAATAATTGCTAATGTTATTTTCACAGGAATGGGAAGTTTGCCATGTTGGACTTTAGCCAAACTAGATGTGACATTTCAAAATTGGAGTATTAAGTATTACTTATACCATGTCATTCATGGGATTAGTGAGTAATACACCCTGCAAATTACACTTTAATGACATCTTGGGATTAAATTTAATCATGACTACATTGGAGGATACACAAAAGAAAAGTTTCCATAACGTCTCATATTAGATTTCTAAATTAATGGTGTAAAGTATTGCAGAATTGAAAGCAGGGGGGGGGGAATTTACCTACCAAAAGTATGTTTAGCTATTTACTTGCTGCAAGCTAATATCTTAAAAGCATATCCACTGTACAGTAGAGTTGTTATATTTACATGATATTTGCGTGCAAATCTTTAATGCATTTATATTTCTAAGAATATAAAAAGGATATGGAGAATGTATACCTTCATTGCAGCGTTCTTTTGTCTGTGCTTAGATTTTGGATTACTTTTGGTTAGCTCATGTTACAATAAGACAACAGAGACTGTAAGGGTGGAAATGTTCTATTTCAGGTCACAGTGCTAGTTTAGCTTGTAGTCAGAGCAATGCAGGAGTGTAACGACAGTAAAGCAAGTAGAAGGCCTTTCTGTTTGACGGTCTGTGCACACTGAATGCTCCTGTATCAAATGCATCATTGCTTTTTCTGCTCTCAGCAGGTAACCGTTTTATTCAGTCTTGCATGATTTGTCTGTCTCCCTGACAAGACACCAGAATATCACTTGACACCTATAATTACGCAATTAGACAATGATTATGATTAGACAATCACAAACTATAAACACCCACATATGCACACTCACAATTCTTACATTGGCTGTGAGGTTATTCCTGCGCTTTAATCAGGAAGTCTCTTTTCACCTTGGTGAGCAGATTCGTTAACACACAGCTGATCAAACATGCCCTTCAAGGGAGAGCTCTGGAAATGTAAATATAAAGAAATCACTCCGGGTGAGAAACAGTATGCATGGACTTGGTATTTGATGATGGAAAAATTTTGGTTTGGGATTATGTTGATGGAATCAAAGCACTCCGTATATCCCAGCTAGTCATCTAGTTTAGATCTCTTGTCAAATGCAAGAAGAAAGAAAGTTGAACCAATATTTTTCTGTAGAAATATTTGATAAAAATAAAGCACGTCACTGTGTACTGACAATCTGATGCTGCTGAAATTAGAAAACTCGGATACAATCTTTCTACTGTTTTTACAACAACATACATATTCAGTGGTATGTTGCAGGAAAAACTAGACACGTTGCATTAAAATTCAAATGGATTTGAATTTGAATTTTGAACAAATGAGTCAAGAACAAATTAGTCATTTTTTTGTTTTTCTTTCATAAATATTAGCTGAAAAAATAGCTTCAACACACTGAAAGAAACAAACTCATGATACAGTATGTACTGTATGCATTTCAATGCATACTAACTAACACATAGAAGTTAATATATTCTTTAAACATACTCGGTATGATTCAAATTCCTTTTTCCTTCCCTTTAAATACACATTAGCAGATAAAAACAGTCATCCCCACCCTTTTTAAAAAAATAAAATAAAAAATCTCCCAATCCTTTCTGTGTTGGACATGTGTGACTTCGAGACTTTGTTTTAAATATTTAAAACTTGTCAGTCAAAACTGTGACAAACTGATTGTCTCAAGCAGGTTTTGGGTTCATTGAAGGTTGTCACTGTATGAAGGCTGTGACTGGTTGGAGCGGAGTGTGAACCTCCCTAAACACAGTTGGTGTCGCTTTGAGAGGCCTAGAAAAAAGGCTTTTCATATGCTTTATAAAAAAAAAAAATCCAACCCTAAGATTTTCATCTAAACATCAAAACAAACACTACTGTGTGCTCTGGTCAGGATAAGTCTAAATGTGAGTGCTTAATGGAATGCGAGTATGTATTTTCGATGCATCTTTCTCCTCAGCTGCACCCAGTGTGTGCCCTTGAATTGGGGAGGGGTTTCATCTTGAAAACACGCCCTTCTTTTTCCAAATATGGAAACTACATCGGCTCTTAAAGGGACAGAGCTTTGAAAGAGTTTGTGTGTTTGTGTATGCTGAAAAAGGCTCTTGCATACAGTGCTGCTGAGGAACAAAAATTTCTCTAACAAGAAGCTTTTCAACAAACTTTGCTGTGAGAAGCAGCATCTGAGCCTTTTCAGCTGCACGAACTTTGTTTCATCAGGTTTTCTTGCTGCGTCTCTCTTGGTTCTTGCTCCACCTTCTACGTCCTCCCTCCCCGCTCTCTCTCCTCACCCTGCATCTCTATATTTGGAACTACGTCGCTGAAGACATGTCTTGTTTTTCAAACCTCTTTACTGCTCACCTGTACTGTTCACACACTGAAAATAAAAGCCAGCTCACTGAGTCCATCTGTGAGTGTGTACATATGAAGCTGTAACAAATGGTCAAGTCCAATCCTGAGCCAAAATGCTACACTGATACATTTTTTGATACATGAATTTAATAGCTTGATATTATGAACTGCTTCATACTGAACTGTTTGGATGAAAAGCTTAAATTGTTTGGC
>JBBBVU010000012.1:5832546-5844630 GCA_037177055.1 Atherinosoma microstoma
TGTGTGTGTGTGTGTGTGTGTGTGTGTGTGTGTGTGTGTGTGTGTGTGTGTGTGTGTGTGTGTGTGTGTGTATAGACATTTCTTTCTTTAATGGAGAAGCTCCTTTGCAGCCCCTGCCCCCCTCAGCACCCCCCGCCATCAACCCTCTCAAACACTCTCTGTAGCTCTGCTTCTCTTTTTCCCTCTTTGTGGCCCAGTACAAAGGAGTAGTTATCCTTGGGCTACTGGTTGCCACGGAGACAGCTCATTGCAACCCCCCCGCCCCCCCCATCTCTCCAAACATTCCCAAATTCAGGTCCAAGTAGGTTGGGAAACAGCAAAACAGTCCAATTCTTTTGGCTTATCACCCATATAGGCTAGTTTCAAGTTAGCTCCATGAGGGATTCCTCCATATTTGAACATCAACATGTTGGTTGGATTGTTTTTTTTTTTTGGGGAAAATAGGGTATTTGGTTATGGAATATAAAGAAAAGACATACTTCTTCCTCAGCTGATTTCATTCAGCACTTTTAGTCAGTTTTAAAAGGAGAGATGATTTGATTGATTAGCTTGTTATGTTGATGACTTCTTTAAGTGCAGTAATGGTCACTATTTAATTTTAACTGAACTTTGACCAGCGGTTGTTTCTTCAAATGCAAATGGTTATTTGAACTAAATGAGTTTCTTTGACATGCTTTTGATCTAAACCTCAACATATCTGTCATAATTTGTGTGCTTTCAGGAATATTGCATCTTAATTTTAACAACTGCAATGGCCTCCGATTTGATTTATGTTGGTGCATTTCTGCCTCTTCAGGGATTCTAGGTGGAATGATCCAATCATGATGCCACAACCGTGTCCTATCCCATGCCCAGGTGAACAAGGAGGGAGTACCTGGCCATCAGCCAATCATAGGGGGAGTGCCAACAGAATTATTGCCATCTTGGATTCAGAGGTGTTTCCTCTCAAGAGTCTCCTGCATTACTGACACTCCACCCCTGCTGGTAAGATGTAGCTGTCAGTGTCTTTATTTGATCCTGATCACTATGAGTCTAGTGTCTGTATAGACACTATGTCATTTCACAAAAAGGAAACTACACTTTAAATGTATTGTCTGGTTGCTTTTAAATTCCAATATTATAAAACATTTCAAGCTCAAGCACCAAAAACCTTTTTATTCCTCCTCAGGGTTGAGCTTTTCAGCCTACTTCCTTTTGGTTCTGCTCCCTCTGGAGCCCTTCCCGTTTCCTTATTACCTGTGTTGGGATGTTTCGTGGCAGCTGCCATGGAGATGGATGAGTTCCTTAAGTCGGCTGATTAGACACAGCTTTCAGATGTTGTGCCAGAGACAGCTTACATTAGACAAGGACGTGCACAAAGGTGAGATGTTGCCATTGTCTTCCTTGCATTATTCCAATGCACAGATAAAGAAAGGTTAAGAATATTGATTACATTTTTTTTTTTATCAACTGTTTCTCTAAATATATGTATCTGATATCCGCTCTAGTTCCTGTGGCAGTAGTACTTTCCTCAGGCTATTGTATTATCTCGTTGCTTCCTATAACTAGATAATACAATAGCTAAATGGAGTCATGAGAATATAGCCCACAAAGTGTCAAACCTAACAATCAGTCATGCCATCCCTTTGAGGTCACAACAAATGAAGCAGATTAAAATGACTCAGCCATAACAGTCTTATTCATGAATGTTTTATCTTTTAAAATAATATGTGCAAAGTTCTGATTTTGCTCTTATGTGAGCAAGATGGGTGTTGCAATACTATTTCACCACTCTTGATGCCTACAAGTATTGATTACTTGAATTAAATAGTAACGCTGTATTCTGCTCCTCTCAGGTGGTGTGTGGTTCTGCTTGTTGATTCACACACTTTGATGACATCAAAGCAGGATCTATAGGACGTCTTCTACCTGTGGAACATCTTGGTCTGCCTGATGGTATTTGTGAGGACCTACTTGACAAAAGCACATTAAGACTCAAATCCTGCAGCAGAAAAACCATGCGGCACATTCACGTGGAGTTAGCCCACAAAAAGCCTCCGCTAGGGCTTCCAGCACAGGAGGGGGATCTGCCTCCTTCTGCTCCCCCATCACAGGGGCTAGATCCTGCAGTCAGAGCAGGGACACCCAGGCACTTTGGCCAAGAGGAGTTGCGACTTCAAAAGGTCTACCAGCTCTCCATTTTCTCCCAGATGGGGGGATTTTCTACTTCCACAGGTTCCCACACTGATGCCCAACAGAGGCCGGTCCGTTTAGGTGTGAAAAGGGGGTTAGAAGAGCCTCAGTTGACTCACAAGCGCTCCCACATTGAGGACTCCTCAGATAGCGATGTGCTGGAGGGAGAGGTATTGTGTGGGCCAGCCCAAGCTCAAGGAGTTGGGTTGGGGTCAGCAGCTGGGCCCTGTGAGCCTGGCTCCCCATATTCTTGCATGCAGTTGGAGCACAGAGACATTGAGGGTGGACTGTCACCCAGGTCTCCACCCCTCTCCCCAAGCAACAACCCCTCCCGACGCCCAGCACAGCACAATCATGATAGGCCCATTCCTGATGCATTTGCTCCGCTCTCACCAAAATCCTCTCCGATGTACGACCCACACGGGCATATCTCTGACCAGGGTCATGCCCTCGGAAGTTCTGCCAGAACAGAAACAACTAGTGGGGGCCGCACACCAACCCACTCACTCTGTAGTCCTGGACACGAAGGCTGTAGTAATGGCTCATCTGGAGGCCAACCCAGCCCCCACTTATATGAACTGTCCACATATGAAAGTCCTAACCCTGCCAGCCCCACAAGTCCACCTGGTCCTTTCTCCCCCCCACACCACACAGAGCTGCAGGAACCAGGGGAGGCCACTGAATGGGACGTTGGACTTGAATCTTCTCCACCTGTGCGAAGTGCTACCCAGGCTGCCACCTCTACTAATGGTCTGGCTTCCTGCGAGAAAACTCCCACCAGTAATGGCCACCGTCTGTTCTCTGGAGGCCCCTGGCCGGCCAAAAAGAGGCTGCTGTCTCCGAGTGATGCAGGGGAGTCATGCTCAGAGGATGAAGGACCTTCCACATCTAAGAGAAGCAGGCTGTCGTTGCTGACTTCAGGACTTGGCCCAGCATCATGTCGTAGCACTGATGCTAAAGCTGCACCGTACTGGAACCACCTGCTGCTTGCGTCTCGGGACAGGCCCAAGGTTAGCAATCACACACATTGCACTCAAGCTACATTTCATTCCAGCTTCTAGTTGCTGCATTAAAACAACTGAAAGGAGAGGAAGTTCACAAAGTACACAGTTGTAATATTAGTTAATGAGAAACCTCATTTTCCATTGTCCACTGTGTGTCAACAGGATTTCCATCATGTTGATTTATTCATTATTTGTTTCCCTTGTTTGAGGTTTGATTTACTTCTGGGTGGAGAGTCAAAGCCTCCTGCCACTTACCTCAACCAAACATAACAGTAAAAGGCCAGAATATGGCTGAAATTCATGGCACATTTGGATGGAAACATATCAATTATTGACTTTGAATAATGATGTAATTTACCAAAATCCCATGTAGAAGTTCGAATCCAAGTTACCTGCAATAGCAACACCCCCGATGCTATGTTGTTTTTGTGATTTTCGCTCATAATGGAGGGGAAAAACTTATCAGTTGCAGTAAAATTTAATGAATGAACAGAATTTAATGTGTTCAGCACAGTGTTTAGCACTGTTGGTGACAGAAATATAGTCAGCTGATTGGAATAAAAAAATAAATAACAAAGAAATATCTACTAAATTTGTACATGGACCAAAATATTCCAAGGTACTAATGTTAATTTTGTCACAAAGTAGTTGAAGGAGTGAAATTTAGGTTAAGGAAAATGTTTTCCAACCATATTAAGTACCACTATCCAGAGTCTCTAGGTGACTATATAAAAAGAGCAGTGTGGGGACATTTATATGCCAACAACATCCTATTGATGGAGGCTTCTAAAATTTTGAATATGAATTAAGGAATGGTATTTCTGTCAGTGGTGGCAAGACATCCGTTAGCTTTCACAACCCTCTAAAAAAAAAAAAAGACTGAGGCATAAATAAAAGGCACAGACCAAGAGAATGAGTAGAAGTGAAAGAATGAAGTGATGCCTGGCTCATTATCACACTGCACTGGAACAGGCAGAGCAGCTCCAGAACAAAACCCATTGATGGAGGGTCCATTGTTCCCTGACATGAGTGTGCTGTGTCTGTCATACACATGCTCGGACGCACGCACACACACACATATATACGTACATGCTGCTTAAAATGTTTCTGGAAGTGAATTGGCCATTTTTGAACACCGGGAGGCCAGAAAGAGCTTTGAGTGTGCGGGTTTGTGTGATTGGAAGTGTGTTATTGGTGACAGTAGGGTTTACTGGTTTGGTTTTCACACTGTGGTGGGATCATTGCGGCTAGAGGTGTTCAGCGTATGTGTGAGGAAAGAGCAGAGAAGAACAGATAAATATGAGAAACAGACAAAAGAGGGAAGATATGCCTTATTAGTGACAGAGAGCGGCAAAACCAGGATGGACTAAAGAAAGAAAAGAGAAGAATTTGTGAACTACGGAGGGTTATGTTTTAGTATATTGATACTAGGTATTTGGATAACATTCCAAAATGCTGCTTGTGGATTTAAAATCAGGTGAAGACCAGGCAACGAGCTGACAAAGATCTCAAAGCTCGGTAGAGAGCTACTATCAAAGAGGGTTAAGTAATATAGATATGGTAATCATGAGTGAGAGGTTTGGTGCGTACGAATGGCCAGTAGGTTGCATGGGTTCGGCTAGCGACAAGTCATCTGAGCGATGGGTGGCCTTTACAATGAACGGATGCCTGGAAATGGGAAATGTTTGTGGAAGTGACACAACATCTAATAGTCAGGGCTCAGTAAGTAGGAAAAAACCAGAAAAACACAACTACAATTCATACTTGATCTCATAGGACCATATAAACTCACACAAGCACCCTTTTTTTTAATCTTCATTTTGTGAGGGGGTACTGATTTTATTTGAGCATATTTCAAGCATTTTTTTCCAATACATGTTAGCTATGTCATTGATAGGATAAAAATCATTATTTCCCTCTTTGTTATCTCTTTTTTTCAGACTGCCACAGACTGCACAAGGACAGGGAGACGACTAAAGAATGGGCTGCGGCTGAAAAGGTGAGTCATCCATCATTTGTAATCATGCAATTACAATCTGCACAATTACAAAAGAAAAGACTGTCTGAAATAGGATTAAGAAATCGAAATATGAACTTCAACAGGAGTGCAGGGTTAGGACTGTATATTAGTTATTAGCTGGATGGGAACAGTTCAGTGTCATTCAAGTCAACACCGAGAACGGAGGTGGGAGTTACAGTAGGTTTCCTGTTGTTCTAAATGAAAGGGTTTTGTGTCTGGACTTGAATTCTCAGACACACTCGGAGGCATGTGACATATTGGTTTAGAAAAATTAGTATAATCTCCACCACTAACCACCGGTCTGTCTTGTGTATGTTTGTGGTCACACTCAGTCGGCAGCTGCGCAGCAGCAGGCAGACCGACACCGGCCGCTCCACGCGTTCCAGCTGGCCCTCGTCTTCCATCAGCAGATCACTGCTTGGCAACTTTGAGGTATGCATTTTCTAAAAATTATTGCCACAAACCCAAAACCTTAACCAATGCAAACACATACCAACTGGAGCCGAGGGACGTCGTGGTTCTTTCTTGACAACACTTTGTTGACACTTTTTTATATAGAACCACTTGTTCTGTCAAATGTAGAAGCTTTAAAAGAAAGAGGAAGGGCCTTTTGGGGGCAGGCCTCCCTTGGGGCTCTTAAAGGTTTCAGGCAAGGCTCAGGAAATGGATGTGAAGAAATATTACATAGATTATAGTGATCATGATGAAACACACCTTAGAGGAGTCACCAGCCCAATTAACCATTATTGAACCCACCATGCATTGTGCTGCAAAAAAGTGGGATAATGAGTAATCATGTCATAATGTCTGATCAGAACTTAATTCTTGAGTTTTCAACTTTGACTTACTGTCCTTTTTTTGGTTTTGATTTGAATAAACAACTGGATTTTTAGAGATCTCACAGTCAAATAGTGTCTCTCTGTGAGTGTAGCAGCATAAGCAGTCCCTAATGAGCCCTACATTTTCACTAATCCAGGCTATGACTACACACTTTTTTCTTGTGTATCCCAGGAGTCCATACTGAAGGGCCGATTCTCCCCATCAGGACAGATTGAAGGCTTCACGGCGGAGATCGGTGCCAGCGGCTCCTACTGCCCACAGCACGCCACCCTGCCGGTGCAGGTTACATACTACGACATCTCAGAGCACAGCGCACCTTCACCCTTTTTGGTCAGTCAGTCTGTGCATGTGTGTGTATTACAATATTAAAGACACTGAAGGATAGAGTGTAAATAGTACATAACAGTACAGATAAGGAATTTGTTTCTTCAGTAATCTTGATGCTTTAGAGTTTGATGTGAAACTATTTCAAATGGTTTTCCTCTCAACATTTTGACATGCAGTATAATGTAGTATCTAATGAAAAAGGGCTTGCATTAATATGTAAACAATTTTAGTCCTGCTTATCAGAAATCATGTACACAAGACCATTTGGACACCATCTGTTTTTATTCAGAATCAAGACTCATTGTTAACTCTGAACTATTACAAGACCTTTTTTGATTAAATTCTTTAAACCCTCAATTGGCATTTTACATATTATGACTCACTGTAGCTGCCTTTCGTGTGTACAACATGATGGAATTATTATAAGCTAAGTACGCTTTTATTTTAGATTTTGTTTGGAATGGGTTTTTGTTGCTGTGTTTTTTTGTGTGTGTTAAGATGATGAATCAGTTGTAGATGTTATGGATGATTTCATCAGTGGCTCAATCTAGAAGTGGAAATTAGCTTTGTAATCCTGCTGTTCTCTGAAAGTATCACTTCAATGCACATAAATAGACACACTGATCCTGTCCACATCGACTGAAATACATCAAAGAATAAGAGTTCTTTTATCACTGTAGTGACTGAGGAAGTTTATTCAGTGCCACATCTGTCTCTCTCCCCCACAGGGGGTGATATCCCTCGAGCCTCTTGGAAAGAAAGGATACAGCATACCCAAAGCAGGGACCATTCAAGTGGTGAGTTTGTCCACTTTCTCATCTCATTCTTTGTATAAGAAGAATCTCAAGGTGTTAGGATTTCATCTGTGATACATTACCATATCTCATGTACTTGTCATTGGTAAAATTTAAAATGATTTGCATGATTTTTTTTTTCTTTTTGTACAAATTTTGCATTTTCACTAGAAAAAAAAAAAACAAAAAGTTGTTTTAATCAAAGGTACTGCTTTGGTGTCTCATTTATGAAGTGTTGCTTTGATCTCTCTCCTCAGACCTTATTTAATCCCAATAAAACTGTGGTGAAGATGTTCCTGGTGACTTACAACTTTGACGATATGCCCATCAATCACATGACCTTCCTACGCCACCGCATCTTCCTGGTGCCAGTAGAAGAGAGCATTGAGGGAAAAGGCGAGACGTCTCCCGGGGCTGGAGCAGTAGATAGAAAGAAGATTCTTTGCTACCTGATACATCTCAGGTACTTAGGTTTCATTTGTTTTTTCATTTTTATATCTCAGAAAAAGCCGTGAAATTAAAAAAAAAAAAAAGCTTTACACTAATATTTCGAATAAGTCTCTGCAAATTATTATTTGAATATTAGCTATATTTGGCTTTGAATACATTATATTTTTCTCTTTTTTTCTGACTTTACAGATTCCAAAGCTCCAAATCTGGGAAGATCTACTTGCACAACGATATCCGGCTGCTATTCTCCCGAAAATCCATTGAGGTGGACACAGGGATCCCATATGAGCTGAAATCTTTCACCGAGGTGCCAAGAAACCCTAAATACTCCCCCCGTGTGTGACCCTGGTCTGACCTTTTACAGCTCCCCAATGCCAACGCAGCCCCCCTCCCGTACTTCCTGAAGAGGAGGGAGGGAGGGAGGGAAACAAACAGACTGCAAGAATGATGGACACAAAACTTGATAAGACTTGATGAGACATGCCACAAGCACACAATACACATACAGTGTTGGTCATTGGAAAAGTCCCCCTTTTTTATGCATTAATTCTCCACCAGAGATACAATTTGAAAATGTGTATCTTAAACCCAGACAAATATCAAAGTTCTGCCATCATCTGTGAACTTAAAAATATCTAAAACAGAGTCAATTTATAATTAGGGCTGTCCAGCGTGCACGCAATCAAAAGCAGGACTTTTTCAAAGCCTTCATCTGTACAAGGAAAGAAATGCACAAATGCTGACACACACCAAAACAGACAAGACCCATGCACATCACATTCTGCAAGTGTCGGAGCGGGGACACTGTTGAGGGCGACTCTCTGAGTTCAGTGTTAACATGCATGCCTTGTGACTTAAAACACCTGAATTTTCCTCTAGTGCCGTATCACACTGTCCTTCACTCTGCCTGCAACGTTAACTGCCTCATCAGAGCAAAAATTGCAGCTCTGCAACTTTAGATTTCATTAAGAAAAACAAAAGAAAAGCCCCAACAAATAATAAACACGCCCCTGACTGAGGGGATGTGAGGCACTTGTACAACTCTCTAATGAGAGATGATGAGCAGAGACACAAACACTAGTGAAAAAAGGGCTGGAACAAAGTCAGGCAACTTGACTGGATGTAAGAACATAAATAAAAACCATACTAATAATTCGGCCAAACTCAGGATATCTGATGGAAAATTTGCTTCGTACGATTTTACCTGTCATGGTACTACCACTGTGTACACGCCATAAAAAAACCATGGTAATCCAGTTCATTTTATGTAGCCAGACTGAGGGACACTGTGCTGTTTTCTTTTTTTCTTTTAGATTCTGTTCAGAACAGTCTGACGTTGGAGCAGAAATATTGGGAAAAAGAAAAAAAAAAAGTTGAGCTGTAGTATTTTTTAATTTATGTTTTCGCAAATGTCTTAAAAAGCAATATGCTGCACAAAGTAGAGTGTGTTTTTCAGCTTGGACAAGCTTTCTTTTGAGGGAAGGGGGGCAGAAAAAGAAAGCAAAAAATGAGATTGAGGGAGGAGGGAGGGCTGATGTGGGAGGGAAGGGTGATTGGGTATTTAATATTGATGGGAAAATTCTATGTATATTTAAAAGAATAAACTCTGCGACTGGCGAGTTCAGCTCATGTTTCTTGTTGTTTTTGACTGACAGCTGTTCTTCCATGTCATGGCTCACCATGGCACTCATACTGGCCCTCTAATATGAATGATACACCAAATAACTTCACAAAACAACTTGATTAGTTGTGCCACAGCACCTGGTCTGCAAATTGGGTTTTGTTTTGAGATAGAGACTTCGCTCATAATACATTTGTAATTTCACAACTAAATATAAATGCAATTAATTGTGATTAGAATTTGATTTTAGAGTCAGATTAAATTATATTGTTAGAAAACAGATTATACACTAATCAGCCATGACATCATGACCACTTGTCTGATATTAAGTAGGTCCTCCACATGCCTCCAAAAGAGCTCTGTCTAGTAAGAACATCTGAGGGTTTATGGGGCATGTAGTACCACAACATTAGCAATAGATCCGTCGGGGTCTGTGGATTGTGGGGTGGGGTCTTGTGGATTAAGCTGGCTTCTCACAGATGGCATCAGATCCCATCGGATTTGAGTTAGAGGTCAAATGACACTTGGCTGTGTCCTTTGAGGCTTTTCTGGGCAGTTTTTTTTCATGTCCTGCTGGACGACGCTGTTACTCACGTTACCTTTACTTGTTTTAATGTTGTGGCGGATCACTGTGTTTCACATTCACATAATACTTGCTATTATCAGGTAGTGTCTGATTCTAATCATTAAACCTGAGTTAAAACACATGCTAGCTCATTTTAAGCTGGGATGGCTTGAGGGTAATATCCACCCATCAATCTGTTGTTTATTACTATTTATTCCATTGCAGGGTCATGAGGTGGCTGGAGCCTATCCTTGCTGCTACTAGGTAAGAGGCAGGGAACACCCTAGACGGGTCACGAGTCCATCATAGGGCTAGCAGAGAGACAAACAACCATTCATGCTCATACTCAATCCAAGGGAGAATTTGGAAATGCAATTAACCTAACATGCATGTTTTCAGAGAACATGCAAACCCCACAAAGAAAGTTACGAACCAGGAACCTTGAGGCTGTGCAGCCCTTGAGAGTAAGATTTACAAAAATTTCTAGTCAAAACTAAATTACATTTAAGTGTAGTAAAAGAAAATATGAGTGGCAAGAAAAAGGACGGACCTGGATGTTCTGCTACAATATTCTACGCCTGTCATTTTATATGCAAGTATTATCTGTCATGAAAAAACATACAACAATTCATTAAGAATTATTTGGGGTCCATCAGGCTTATTTGAATTTTTGATTTAAACCACATCCAGCAAGAGCTCCTCCCGTTGTGCGTACACGTGTAATAAAGAGCACATTTGCATCACCGTAGATGTCCTGGTGTTCAATACAAAGGATGGAGCTTAGGAACAATACTGAAATGAATCAATTACAAATCTGAATTAAATGGACATTGAACAGAATAAACAGTAGATAGTAAATAGAGGAAGGTTGTTGTATGGGTCCTCAGCACACTGGCCTGCATGTTTTAGATGTTTCCATACTTTAAAACACCTGGCTGAAATGAATGGCTCATAAACAGGCTTGCAAAGAACTTGATGAGGAGGTCCAGGTGTGTTAGAGTAGGATGACATCTAAAGCATGCAGGAGCAGGATCGAGAAAGTCTCCTCTATTGGTTTAATATCTTCTAATCGTCATTATAATGAAGATGGCCGGTGAGTCTGTTGTTCCTGAAATACTCTGTTTGAGGTGTCAGTAGAATAGGCACTGATCCTGAACTCGGGAAAAGATTTTGTGTTTCACCAATGAAGTCATTAAATGCTTTGTGTCCTAAGATGACACAACAAGGTCAATGAAAATATAAAAGAAAACAGCAGCTTTCCTTCAGGTATTAGTTAAACCTCTGTACAGCTAAATGTCATGACCCACAGTCTCGGATGTTCTGTGATTTAAGAATACACAAGATCTGAAGGTTTTTGTCAATAAACCTCTCTCATTCACCAACCAACACAAACAGAGAGTTATTCATTACACAGAAGTGCTGTCCCCAAGGTGTGTGTCCACAGCATGCTCAGAGACTTTACATGAGTTTAACATCAAACTTAAACCAGAATAGAAGAGGCCTGCTTACCTTTTCCTCACAAGTAATTAAATAATTGTTGGAAGTATTTAGTGTAGATTTATATATAATCTTCCCCAGATGATCTAAGTAAATTGTTTTGGTTTTTTTGCTCAAATTAAAGTATGTGACAGAAACCAACTCTTGGGAGTCCCAAATTCTGACTTTGTCTCAAAGCTTTTTGTGACCCCTGGAGGCATGAAGCGGTACTGCAGCTCCATCTCCAGGCCTCAGCATACCGGCAGGCACAGAAGTACTGTAAGTACAGGTTTCCAGTCTGATTTTAATCCCTGTTAAAATCCAGACTAGACCAACAACTGACAAAATGATTTAGCATTTCTTTTTGGATGTGTAAATAACATCTTTACACTTTTGAACACAGCTGTCATGTTCTGCTGGATGACTGAGAGTTTGTTTGCTTTCCACATTCCCGGGCAGTTGAAGGACTCACGGATGACTGCTCAGTGGTCCAGCACATGAAATGATTTTAGCACATGGATTATGTTCATGTTTTATCCCTACTTCACTGATTATTGAAACAGACTTTTTTTTAAGTTACAATGTAAAGAAAATTTCACCATAAAGGGCTTAAAACTGTCCTTTTTTTTATTAACTTAATATGCTGCTTTTAGCAACTTTCCCCCCCAACATTCAGCTCATCACCTGTTTAGTTTTAGTGAAGAGAGTAAATAATTCAGCCATTACAACAAAAGAGTCATGAGTCACTTTTGACTCGATAATATTTGTTCTCAAGTCCACATTTGTTTACTTGTATTATTTATTGTTCATTCAAT
>JBBBVU010000012.1:5845420-5862819 GCA_037177055.1 Atherinosoma microstoma
TGGATGACTGAGAGTTTGTTTGCTTTCCACATTCCCGGGCAGTTGAAGGACTCACGGATGACTGCTCAGTGGTCCAGTACATGAAATGATTTTAGCACATGGATTATGTTCATGTTTTATCCCTACTTCACTGATTATTGAAACAGACCTTTTTAAAGTTACAATGTAAAGAAAATTTCACCATAAAGGGCTTAAAACGGTCCTTTTTTTAGTAAATTAATATGCTGCTTTTAGCAACTTTTCCCCCCCAATATTCAGCTCATCGCCTGTTTAGTTCTAGTGAAGAGAGAAAATAATTCAGCCATTACAACAAAAGAGTTATGAGTCACTTTTGACTCGATAATATTTGTTCTCAAGTCCACATTTGTTTACTTGTATTATTTATTGTTCATTCAATCCAGAATAATGTCCCACAGAGAAGAGTCTTCAACTTTTAGATAGAAATAAGTTAGAGTGAAACAAAGATAGAAATGAGCAACAAAAAAGCAACATGACAAAAAAAAGCACATTTCATTGAAATATCAGAAGACCATATCGTTCGTGTTATAGCTTGTAAATTCTCCCTAAATCTTCTCGGGTAATATGGGTGTGTGCAGCTCATGGATCCTCAGTTGTGCCTATATGACATCAGCCAGCATGTTGGCGGCACCTTCAATGGCTTGACTCAACACTGACAGGTGGTAGTGCACTTTTTCCCAGTCACTGGACTGTCCCGATGACTCAGCGTTGGCAAAGGCATCCGCTAAACCTGGGAAGGTTGGCTTGCCAGCACTACTTGAAGCCCAGATAACATGCCTGTGTGACAGACACCAAACAAAAGAAAGATGCAATAATGAGACATAAAATAGCAGAAAATCATAATTGGTGTTAAAATTCATAAGCCCTAATGTTTTAATGTGAGCATTAGATAGTGGGCATTAGATAGTGGCAACTGATGAATCCTCTTCTCACCTAAATCCATATTTATCTGGGAAGGCAAGAGGATTCAAGAAAGCTCGGTCCATCAACATAAGCTGGTCATTGATCTTTCGGACCTTCAGTGGCCTGAGAGGAAAGAGAAGGAGAGAGAAAAGGGGATAACACAGCTTTCTTTGTGGATGATAATAACATTTCTTCATGTATGTGTGAGCACCTACGTTTCATTTGCCAGGTCTGAGCTGTGAATCACTTCGTTCAGATGATCAGCTGCTTTGCGAAAGCTGGCGACTGCACGCTTAAGTGGTTCTGGAAGAAAACACAAATCACTGCAGCGCAGCCTCATTATGAAGATTTGATTCTCTCTCATTCTCTGTGACTCCAAAGACTGGGAAACAAAATCTGATTCTGCAACAAGCAACTGGTTTATACTGGTATTCCAATCAGTCTGACCACAGATGGAGTTAATACTTTTAGCTGAAGTCTAGAAGCATGTTTGTGGTATGCAAAAGTCCAAAAATAACAGAAAATCTAATCTGCCAAAACACACTGGCCACAGGTGGGACATAAAACTGACAAGAAGAAAAAACACAAGATGAAATATATTATTCTGCATAATGTCTATCACTGTGTCCTGTAATACTTTACGTACCCATGGAGATTTTCTGTGCTGTAAGTTGCTCCTGGTATGACGTCACTGCTGTTTTCAGGTAGTCCTCCAGGCTCTCAGCATAGTCACCGCAGCTGAACGGCAACACCAGACTGTCAGCCAATCGGATCAGGATATTTCCTGCTGTTCTGGCAACAGCTTGATGACTGACAAATCCTGATGAGGAGAATAAGTATGACCAGGGTGTAAGGACCAAGACAAACAAAAAAAAATGCAGTTTTTTTTCATTTGGCAGAAAAACTAGACTTTTTAATAAAATATGTTAAATTTTCCAATCAGATAGTTTTAAGTTCACCACAATGAGGAGTTAAAAATGCACTGACAATGATTAAAAAAGAGAAAAAATGAAGCAATTCTTACCAGGATCGATGAATTTTGAAGCGTAGTCAAAAGTGTCATACGCTGTGTGGTAAGCAGGATAAGTCCGAGCATTTGATTTAGTCTGTGTGAGGAGCAATATTCATATGATTGAAACGGCATTAAATGTAAAGTTGTTTTTTTATGAAACATAAATAAGTAATGAAACAAGCTAACACATCTAAGATCTGCCTGTGTTTGTGGCTCTAGTCGACTATGGCAACAATATCAGACTACAGCAATGCAATATTCATATACATGATGCAAAGTACAAATCATGAGAACATTTGTAACAAATACCCTGTCATATGTGTATGACATATCCATGGAAGTAATTCCCAGGTAATGGACAAAGGCAGCATAATCACTTCCTGCTCCTGTTAGATGCCAAACACTGTTGAATAAACATGAAGCATATGATTAAATATAAACACATTTACAATGTAAATAACCACATGACTATGTTACTTTAAATAAATATACTGTATGGATGCTACAACTCAGCTCAGCAAAGCTATTTCTTAATAACGTAAACAACAAATAATAGATAGATAATTCCAAGTGTCACATCATTAACCACACATGCATATTAACAAAAACTGAATATCATGCATGTCAGACCAAATAATATATTTAAGATGATAAAGATGAATATTTGCATTCATTTAGATAAATATTTATCAGCCACTCAGTTGACTAAGTGCTGATGTTAAGGCCCTGTACCGAGGAGCATGTTAACAGATATTCTGGAGGTAGCTTTTCATTTCTCAGTTACTTTTCCTGAACAGATTGCGTCATTCGATTCAAGATTTTAAGAGCAAACCAGCAGATGTTTCAAATGTCCAATCTCCCAATGCCTCTTCAAAAAACCAACTGATTATAGACGACAGATGAGGCTTATTGGTCTAAATCAGTAATGTAACTTCCAGACAAACCAAAGAGGTGAATTAGAGAGGTGCCGTTGTATCTCAGTACCTCGGAATAGTGCCATGTGTCGGGCTCGTCCTGTTGTTGTGACGTATCCAGGTGTCGTACACAGATGTGGAGCCCTGTCCAGGAGCATTGACCTGGTGGGAAAACACACTTCTTTATGAAACATTCTTTATGATGTGTGAACAGTCTTGTCAAAACAAAAATGCCAAATTTGAAAAAAAATCAAACCTGTTTTGTAGCTTTGAAGATGACGTTCTGCAATGATGGCATCCCTGAGGCTCTCAGGGTAGCATTGCCTGAGGAGTGATAAAAAGAAAGGGAAAAAAAAAGTTTGAGATGGATTTAGCATGAAAATTATCATGCCAAGACAGAACAATCACCCTGCCTGAGTGAACACAATTTACACAATTTCTTGTTGATCATATACAGAATGAACAGAATGACTCCCTGGACAATGACTTATTTGGCCATATTTCCTGTCACTTCTCTGCCCTCTGTCCACTGCAATCAGCCACTAATTACCCAAGTCAGTTTCACCTGTCCCTCTATTCTTAGCAGGAGTGTCAGGCCCAGTCCCTTGCCAGATTGTCTGTAAACCTGTCTTCAGCTAGTGACTGTCCAGCCTTCTGTATCCTGCACCTGAATGTTGATCTGACCTGCCCTGGACCTGACCCGGATCTCTGCCTCTGGCCCTACTAGTATAAGGTGTTTCTCTTTTATACCTGGTATCTGTGGGTAGAAATAAAAATCCTTGCAACAGAGCACATGTGCCCTGCAGGCTGAGAGTAGGATTTTAGTGGGACTGGGCCTCTTCCATATAAATGAGACCCTGCAACGACTCAACACACCCTACATCTGGGTTGGGCATCACCTCGAGGGCCACTGTCCTGCAGGTTTTAGATGTAAACTGGTGGTTTTACATGTTGTAAAGCTATTAATAAATATCAATAGTCGCTCTGGAGGTTATCAATTTTCCTCCTCTGTGAGCTTTCTGTGCTACTTTGGCTAAATAAAGGACATTTCCAGATACTTCCTATGGGATGATCCTTCTTACCGAAGACAGCTATGTCCACATTAATGTAAGCAACAGTGCGCTCACTCAGCTTGGTGAAGTATTCCTGAAGGAGAGAAAAGATCAGTTATTTTTCTTTTTTACAAATAGACGTGCAATACTGCTAAACAATATAGCAAGCTGAAAAAGACTATAAGTGACTGCACTGGTCCCATCAAACCTAGAGTGGTTTGATTTCCACTCCAAAAGTATGCACCAAAAGTAGTCCAGTCTTCTAATTAGTTACAAATAAGAAACTGTCTTTTGTTTTGTTTTTTAATGTCCATAATCTTGCTTTAAGCAAACAACGGTGATGATTAAATCAGATGATTAACTGGAAATGACCTCTGTGTATTCTGCAGACCCAATAAGGCCAAACTCTTCCGCTCCCCAGCTTCCAAAGATAATGGACCTACGAGGTCTCCACTTGCCTGACACAGAAAGGATCACAGATGAATTATCCATAAGTAAAACAATGACACATGGATTCCTTCCACCTATGACTCCTCACCCTGCTTGACCATCCTGCCAAGCACTCTGGTGACTTCCAGCATCACTGATGTCCCGCTGCTTGGATCGATGGCACCATGAACCCAGCTGTCCCTGTGGTTCCCATAGATCACATACCTGTCTATAAACACAAACATGGAGCATTACAAGCTAAAAACAGCTGATGTTGCATTTAGTCACTACTTACCTGGCTCAACACTTCCTCTAATAATTCCCATCACGTTTGCGGAGTTCACCTGTGTTTCGTAGTTGTAGATGTCCAGTTTGACGTCACTGGAGATTGAGATTAAATACAGAAGTGTGAAGCAACAGAGGAAAGAGGCAAAGATGCCGAATGTAGCAAGAACATGCACCTTTCGTGAGTGAATCAAAAACAGACGAATGATTACATGTGTCAACATACTAACGAAACACTTTAGCCACTTTCTTTAGTAGTGTGCATGCCAGGGCCACATTGAAAGACCAGCAGTCTTTTTGTTGCAACAGTGAGAAGAGCACATTTAAATGTTGAGCCACAACTAATTTTCAATGCTTCAAACAAATGTTTTAATGAATTCTAAAACCTAAAATTGTAAGACTGAGGAATGTGTTGATGCCTGTTACACAGTGATGGAGTTTTACAGGCAAAAAAAAAAGTTACTGTTGACATTGAGCTGAGCAGTTTCAAGTGTTTCAGGCTTTTCTTCGTTTTGCATGTCAGCCGTTCACAAAGCTCACCAAGATAAATCTTATCTAGTGAATCTGTAAAAATGCTCATGCCATTGAATGAATGTTGGAGCTTTGCGCCACTTAAGGAACGAACTGAATGATGTTGTTGGTTGTGCTGTTTTAAGCCAAGAAAAATGAGCATTTTCAGCAGAAGACTAGTTAATCATGATCTGTGGCCAGTTATGTTACTTGATGTAAATATGAAGTCTTAGTTTTGTCCATTTTTGATCAATTCATCTAAGCAACAGGTTAATGTCAAATGTGCACAGGGACAAAAATACATCCTGCTCCAATACAATGACAGTACACATTTTGTTTACGCTCAATCTTTATATCTATTTAAATAATTTAGAAATTAATGATATGCTTAAAGACATAGTATATCATAAATTAGCTGAAAGTAGCAAGCTACATCTGTGCATCCAGGACAAGATGTGTTACAATAATCATGTTTCCAGTGAGGAGCTAATATTGAAAGTTTAATGTTGACTCTTAACTACCTGTTGTTGAAAGCAGATGTAGGTTTGAAACCTGGACCACCGAAATTGTAGGTGCAGTTGAATTCCCCCTGCCATTCACTCGGAGCTGCTTCTCCACCCAACTCACTAAATCAACCAAAGAGGAAAAAGAAAATGACTTTGTTCGAAGTAATAACTTCTCAATTTCAGCTCTAATTTTTCCACAAGCAAATTTTCACAAACCAGATCAATATGTAGGCATCTTCAAACCCAATTGGTTGAATTGGAATGGGAGGGATCCCAGTGATATTCGAGGTTGGGATTCTGTAGGTGTCCTCTGCAAAATTATCAGTTATTTAAAAAATCTTGAAGTTTTTACTTGAAAAGTCTTCACTTTTGAGGTGCAGCAAAATTTACATGAGTCACTGATTACCTTTGGCAGCCAGGTAGGGTGTGAGCAAGTCTCCAAAGTCGCTGCCGAAGGAACCTCTCTCCACACCAGAGGGTGGCAGGTACCAGGAGTGAGGATATGTCTCGCTGCTGTCTGACATGAGACCATCATTGATGTCCCGAGGATCTGTGTAAACAAGCACGCCAATGACACCGTAGGGTGCTGCATTGATGGCCTGGATGAGACACATATCACTGGGTAAACACAATTTTACTGATGTAGTTTTCCGATTTACTTTTGCAGCATTTACACACGTTTTCACTTGGAAGTGTGGTAATAAGAGATGGCTTTCTTTTATGTATCATGTTCTTAATTTGTTCATATCTGTCTTTAATCTTCATTCATCTGGGATTTTTATCAGCAAATGATAATCTGTTCCATAAAATATTACAGTTTTCTCCTGGTACTTCTGGCTATAGTTTTACATTTGTAATTGTATTTGTGATGAAGTACTAATTACTATACATATTGAAAGAAACGTTTAGTATCTGCTGAAAAAAGAAAAAAGCCACTCACTTTAGCTCCTCTTCCTGCGCCACCAAATCTAGTAATAGCAATGGTTCCTCTGAGGTCCACTGTCTGGTTCAGCAAATGGTAGTCACTTGGTTTTCCCTGATTGGCGTAAACCAGTTTACCCTAAAACCATCAGAAACAACAACATTCTGTCAAAGGCAGGAAATCCAAAACGAAATGGGAGAACAAAAATGAACAAAAACCTTCAGCTGACTTGTTTAGATTTAGGTTTACAGATTTCTAAACTGAATTTTACATTTGATTCTTTATCACCTGTTCCTTTTTTCCATTACCACTTTTTTATGGTCTCAACATTCTGGATGTGGGATGCACACAGTGACATAAAAGATCGAGTCACTGTATCTCTATACTCACCACTTCTTTATGGCTAACTAACTGTTTTCATAATAATTTTATCAGTTATCAGATCAGAAGACAATGATAAAAGATAAAAGTTTTAGCCCTGAAGATGCACTTGCTGTGATGAAATACATTTTTAAGGCACCAGTAAACCAGCACATATATTTCTTGGAAGAGACTGGAGCTGTTAATGATTAATCAGTGTTGGCCTTGTGGTTTTTTTGTTTGGTGGTCGTGGTTTCACATTGGATTAAAATCAGGGATCTCAAACACTTGTCCTCGAGGGCCACGGTCCAGCAGGTTTTATGTGTTTCCATGCGCCAACACACTTAACTCAAATTAAATGGATCGAACAGTTCGTCAAGTTCAAAACAATGAGCCATTCATTTGAATCAGGTGTGTTGAAGCAGGCAAACATCTAAAACTCGCAGGACACTGCCCCTCAAGGACTGGAGTTTGAGATCCCTGTTACATATGAATGGGGTAACATTTTCAATTATCATAACCGTTTTTTTAAAACATATATAATGTAAGTTTATACATATATAAAAATCTGATGTTTACATATGTAAATGTGGTCATATCTATATAAAATATTAAAATACCTGACAATGGATTAAAATTCATTTTAAACATATTAGAGACAAAGGTTCAGTATTATTGAAGTGGACATTTCTTGCTCAGATTTTCAATCAAACTTTTTCCATAAAATGTGTATTTTCAAAGGAAGTGAGAATAAGTGGAATCATGGAAAAAAAGAAAAATGAAAATCATCAAACTAAGGCTAAAGTAGTGCTAATTTAGATGAAAGCTAATTTTGCTAAGTTATGTAAAATAAATCTGAATCTTTATTTAGGATGTTTTTCCTCCACTTGTCTGAAACAAGCATCTTTCTTGTCTTTAATGAAGTGATCAGGTGATCACTGCAGTCAAATAACTATGAGGGTCAAACAGAGCTCTGTTGAGTGCATAATGATGTGAAGTCAAAGTTTATGACAGGTACATACTGTTTGCCTTTAAGCCAGAAATGTGACCATCATGTGATTTTTTTTTTTACAGTTCCAGTTAATGATTTTTCTGAAATTGTATTCAAGGACTGGAAATGCTATAAACACGTACTATGAAAAGGATCTGTGCACAAACCTCCCTTAAATAACATCTGCTTGTAATTTCTTTTCTACAAACATCATAAGATCATAATCACTTTTATCCTTTGTAACATATCTGCTGTCCATCATGGCAGGCCTTTGTCTCTGCTTATATAGTAATGATAAAACAATAAAGTTTCATCTTTTGACTTAATTTGACCTGCAGTCTATAAAAAGATCAAAATATTCACCGATGACACTTTTTTACTTGCAAATAAGTTTAAAGATTATTTAAGAAACACATTGTGGTCTTTTTTTTTTTTTTTTTTTACCCTCGGATGTCCTGCAGGAGAATATGCAGCATATGGCTGAACCACCGTAGGATCTTCCTGGTCTGGAGTGTAAGGCTTCTCTTTTTCTCTCACAGTGTGTAGTACAGTCTCAGATGCGTTCACTGAAAACAAAAAATCATGCTGATTGGTTTGTATGTAGGAAAGGGAGTTCACGGCCCACTGACAGAATTACAAACTTCTCAATGTGAGAAACAACACAAATGAATACTTTGTAGATATTTTTATATTGGGCAAGGGTTTCTTGCAAAGTTGAAATGAAGGACTTTGGTTTCCTTGGGATGATCTTATAAACATGTAATATGTATAACCATCAGCTAGTAAGTAAAGTCAATTGACTCACTCCATTTTAATAATTTGATGTTTACAAGCTTTGTGTTCAACCAATCATATTTATTTCCATGACATCCTTAAACTGTATTTAGACATTTTAAAGCAGGTGTAATGAAGCAGTTTGTGGTAAGCATCCCCTCTCCAATTCCAGTATTTTCAGCATTCATTTCACTTACCTACAGTGACCTTATTGGGTTTATTAGGGTCAGGGAAGGAAAGGTGGACCTTATATTCCTCTCTCCAAGCCTGATCCAGACCAGTTTCAGAGTCCTGCCATCTCTTCAGCATAAATTCCACAGTTTTTTCATCTCCTTCTGTGGTGGCCATATGGGGCACTTTAGTCAACTCCCTATGGAAAAAGATACAGCCTTATTCAGTAAGCTATTGCTTAGGAAAACTAAAAAAAAGTATAATTAGTACAATTAAAGACCCAATTAATTAACATAATGTCAGCAGGAAAGGAACTTATAAATCTAGATTTGAGATAGAACACATTGCTTCTCACTTTTCCAACTGTTCTGTAATCTTTGCTCTCACATTTTGTCTCATCTTCTTGAAAATAAAAACCCAAACCAAAATAATCTCTCTTTTATCACTCTTCAGCTCACCTCAGGTTTTCCTGAATGTTGATGTTATCCACCTCAGACAAGAACTGTTGGATAAGGCTCTCATCCACATCCTTCGCCACATCCTTCACCCAGGATGGAGCAGAGTCGCTGCTCTTTGCGATACCGTAGTGGCCGATTAGGATGCCTACGGTAAAAACGGCCGCTCCACACAGAATCCCAAGCAACAATTTCTTTATCATTCTCCCTGTCGAGATGATCAGCTCAGTAAAACAGCTCGATTCCTCTTTGGACCTGGGTGCCGTGTATGATTGTGACCCTTTACCAAGAAGTTTACTTTTTAGGCTTGAGTGCTGCTTATGGATCCAGGTTTATGTTAGAGAGAATTCTTCCATTTGATTCCAATTTACAATACCAGTCCAGCGGCCGAAGTCTCTTCTCATAAAACAGTCATTGTAAAGTTTACTCATTTATGTTTGGAGATAGGATGGACTTTATCCCTTTCTGTGTGTCTGTGGGTGAGTGTAAAGTGGGGAGGGATCGACCCATTCTGCTGCAGTGACTCTCTGTTCTTAAAGCCAGTTTATGATATAAAAAGTGATTTCTGAAGAGAAAGGTCAGGTCACAGAAGCAATCGGGCCAGTTTAAACAGCTAGAAGGCCAGTCGGATGGTACATTTTCTGCCAAAGAAAATGTCCTTTTTCATCATTTTAATGAAAGTGATCTGGCTGGGTGTAGCTCTTCCTATAAAACATGCCTCAACTCTCCATTGTGACATGAAATTCTGTGTCATAGTTTTTTGTGTAATTCTGCTGACAAAGTCCCTAAAAGCAAACTCAACCTCAAAGCTGCTGAATATGTTCGCCTGAAGGTTTCAGAATGTAATCAAGGACAAGTTCAACATGATGAAGACTACTTCTTACCACAAAGCTCATTAAATCATCTTTAAATGACAGAATCACCAGTACAGTAATGGGAGACAATTGGTTTAATGTGCAAAAAAATTTTCTTGTCTATACCTATAAATGCAGAACTGAACTATTTGTCTAAAGTTTAATATTAATGTCAAGAGTCTAACTTGTAAACCATTTTCTATAATTGTAAATGTTTCTTAATGGTAGGCTTTACTGTGATAAATTAGACATTTTTACCTCTATCTTGTTCATTTTTATTCAAATGTAGTTAAAAACAGTATGATGGGCTGGTCCAGTAAATATAATTATGTCAAACTTCTTTACTTTAGTAAATATATCTTGGAGCCAACGGAAGTAGTAGGAATCAGAAAATGTGTGCTGATTGATGCCCACTGATATTGAATCAATATAGCACGAATACCTTCACAAAGAATATTTTATTAATTTATCAATACATCATAGTATTACATACATAAAGGGGCGATGAACATTTCAGACAACAAATAACATTTCTGACAACAATATTTCACAAAAACTTAACTCATTGAAAATAATTGCCGTTTTAAAAAGGTGCAGAGAAAGTGGATAGAATGATTTATTTCAAGATCATTAATGTCATGATGAATTGAAAGAACCTAAATACATGCTCATGTGTGGAAGATATAGTTGAAGAATTAAATACTTTTTTGTTTGTTTGTTTGTTTGTATTTAACTAAACAAGAGGTCCAGAGACAATCTGTCCAGAAACAAATCCAAATATGAAGAGTAGATGCAAAAACCAAACTTGTATTACCATGAAGTAAGGAAATAGCCTACTACTGACAAGCAGGTGTGATTGAGCAGTAGGGTTAATTAGCTGAATGCAAACCAGGTATGGAGCAGATAAACGTCTGAGGCAAAACTAAGAGGATGGACAAAACTATTTCCAAAATTAATTATGAGGAGGATGTTAACCGACTATGAAACAGACCATTTAAAAAAATATCAGTGAATGCCAGGGGTACATAATACATACATATGCAGAAAAATGGATGTTAAAAAACACTTTTGCTGAAGGTCCAGAGGATCCAAAATGGTAAGAATATTCGTACATTGTGATTGAATGAGTTATTTATTCGTTAATTGTAGCTATGGCGCCATCTGGTGGTCAAATACATTATCACTGTCACACGGAACTTCCTGTTTACTTCCCATAACTGTTATGTGGCTCTTGCTTGGTTTAATTCATTGTTGCGCTAGCTTCAGTATCTCATCTGTAATGACAGAAGATATTATCGCGTTACTTTTGTAACATTTCCCGGACGTTTAATGTGTCGGCGGATGTTTTCCCACCACAGACTGTAAACTCCGTGTATTAGCTGCAGACATGAGAAGGCTGCTCACAATATGATATAGTTTTACATATGAGTCGCATAACACACCTGTTGGTGATAGCATGAAGTGCTGACATCTCATTACTGAGGACGTTTTCCCTACCCGGCATGCCATTTTGCCTCCGTCTTCCCTTTCACTTTCACTCCTAACTGACTTTGTATGGCTGCGTGCTGAAGACGAAACGGTAACGTGAACATTTTGATATAAGTAGATAAAATAGGCTGTTATCCATATGAATGAAAGACTACAGGGTGCATTAGTATTTATTTAGGTCGCAATAGCAGCTTTTCTGTTGTGATATGTGACCATAATTTGATCGAAATTTGAAATCGAAAGTGTTATTCGCTACTCCTTCGTTGCCTTTATCACTATGTTTACATTGCAATAATTTCATTATCCATACAAATATATGTCTTAGGACTGTATAGTGTGATGCTGAGATGAAATATGTTTTTTTGTTTGTTTTTTTTATTATTAGTATTTCAGGTGAGAGGATTTCCTGCTGTCATTGCCACCATGTTTCCTCTCCTGCTGGTGCTTGCTGTTCTTTTTCCTTCCTCATCTGGAGCTCAGATACCCAGTCCAGACCAAACCAAAGAGCCCCCAATAGCCACCAATGGCCAGGTGTTCCCCTGGGACCGCATGAGACTCCCTACAACCATCGCTCCCCTGCACTATGACATCACCATCCACCCCAACCTCACCACCCTCGACTTCACTGGTGTAGTTCGTATTGAACTGGATGTGCTGGAAGACACCAACACCATCATTATTCATTCCAAGCAAATGCACATATCCAATGTGCTGCTCCTGGCACCGGAGGGCGTGAGACCTCTGAAGGTGCTGGAGTATCCTCGCTTTCATCAGCTCGCCCTGCTGTCAGACTCAGTGTTGACCAAAGGTAGGAAGTATGAGGTCCAGCTGGAGTTTGCTGCTAATTTGTCTGACAGCTTCCATGGTTTCTACAAGAGCAGCTACCGCACCAGCACTGGGGAGGTCCGGTAAGCCCATAGAACTTCTTTGTTATGACCCCTAGGGCAACCCTGTGGCACAAAAGTAGAATTTTATTAGAACAAAAATATCCAACATTGTTTAAGTGACTGTTTTATTTCATACAGGGTCCTGGCATCTACGCAGTTTGAAGCAACCTTTGCTCGAGGAGCCTTCCCCTGTTTTGATGAGCCTGCATTCAAAGCCAAGTTCACCATACGGATCATCCGAGAACCACGCCACATAGCCATTTCCAACATGCCCAAGGTACATGTGAACACATCAGGAACAGCAAAAGCAAAGAAATACGAGCTGCTGGTGCTGTGTTTTACTCTTCAGGACCTTGTGTATTGCTGTCAGTTCATGTAAAGCCCTCACTCCTCATTCCATTTCTTTCTTTTCTTACACTTCCCAGGTTAAAACAGTGGAGCTGCCTGGTGGCTTGCTCGAGGATCACTTTGACACGACTGTAAAAATGAGCACTTATTTGGTGGCTTACATTGTGTCTGACTTCCTGTCAGTGAGCAGGACCACCCAGCATGGTGTCAAGGTGGGATGCACAACAAATGCTGGCTGTGTCATTGTTTTATTGTCCAGTTCAGATGCTGTTTGGGTGGAAAATACTTTAAATTTCTTAAATTGGTTTTGAGAAATTCATTTAAAGTAGTCCTTTAATAGCTCTGTATTATTTGATAAAACTGAACATGTTTCTTCATTGTTCTCCCTATCAGATCTCCATCTATGCTGTCCCTGAGAAGATCGACCAGACAGCTTTTGCTCTGGATGCTGCGGTCAAGCTGTTGGACTTCTATGATGATTATTTTGATATTCCATATCCGCTTCCTAAACAGGGTGAGCATACATACATTTTATTGTCATTTTCTCATGATATGGCAAGTATAGCAGCAGCCGAAGATGCCAAATGACTCTTGGCCAATGGCTCCCACTCCAGTTAGAATGAAGTGTTTTGATTAACTGGTCAGAAGTCACATTATCCAAAGACTTCCATTTACATTTTACTCTCACCAGTTAGCGTACAGGGAGAACAGATTGACAAAGGATGCCATAGCCGCAGGATCCTTTTCATTGATTTCACCTCAGCATTTAACACCTTCATCCCCAACAGACTGGTGACTAGATTAAAAGACTTCAGCCCCCCACACTCCACCTGCCTCTGGATTAAAGACTGTCTCACTGACAGTCTACATTGTCAAAGTAGGGACCCACCTATCCCCAGCACTCCACCTCAGTACCAGCTCCCCACCAGGGATGTGTACCTAGTCCCCTACTTTATTAGGACTGTACCTCCACTTACCCCAGTAACTCTGTTGGGAAATTTGTAGATGACACGACAGCGGTTGGCCTCATCAGAGGGGAAGATGAAACCGCGTACTGGGACAAGGCGGTAAAACTGACATCATGATGCATAAAACAATAGCCTGATCAACAACACCACAGAAATCAAAGAAATAATAGGTAATCTCAGGAGGAACAGAGCAGACCCTCAGTCCATCTACATCAGTGGGGACTGCGGGGAGAAGGTCTGGAAATTCAAGTTTCTGGGCCTGCACCTGGGAGGATGACCTGCCATGGAAAACCAACACCACAACGCTGATAAAGAAGGCACAGCAGAGACTTAATTTCCTGCAGGTCCTAAGAAGTAACAGCCTAACCAAGAAGTTGCTGATGTCATATAGACATTCTGTGGAAAGTGTATTAATATACAGTACTTCATGCCTCTCCTTCACTAACCTGTGCAGAATAACAAATAACACGTGCTGCTACTTACTCACTGGTCTGGATTATGGTTGTGTTATACAAGTCTTTTATATGTAGGATTTTGTACTGAAATGGAACTCCATTTAATTTTGTTATACTTTTAGTAAAATGACAATATAGATTCTGGTTAAGAAATAGTATGGATTTGGTTAAGAGGCCTTTTTCTAAATTATAAAAACAATTGACTAATCTGGTCAACGTTTTAGGAAGTGACACAAATGTACTGTATTTATTTGTGTTTGTTTGCTTTGTGTTGCTCCCTGCAGACCTGGCTGCTATCCCTGACTTCCAGTCCGGTGCGATGGAGAACTGGGGGCTGACCACCTACAGGGAGACTGGCCTCCTCTTTGACCCTGAAAAATCCTCTGCCTCTGACAAACTGGGCATCACTAAAGTCATCGCCCATGAACTTGCACACCAGGTAACGGTCCAGTTACAGCTGAAAATAAAGAAAGCACATTCATTGTTCTGCACAAAGTGTCCCAAGTTCCAGACAGAGCAAAGATAGACAAACTACTCAGCTGAAAGTGATCAGAAGAGCATCATTTAGGGATTAATATAGCTTAAGCAGGCTAAAGTTGCATATGCATGTATGTTAACAATGTTTGTTTGACACGCTTCCCTATCTCTCAGTGGTTTGGGAATCTGGTTACGATGGAGTGGTGGAATGACTTGTGGCTCAATGAGGGTTTTGCCAAGTTTATGGAGTTTATTTCTGTGGACGTCACCTACCCAGAACTTCACGTGGTGAGAGCTGAGATCACAAAACTGCTATATTTGTTTCTTTCCTAGCAAGATAAAGTCAGAAATAACTGTGTTGGAAAACAGATATATTATTGCTGTTGCTGTATAAACTGTTGCACTTCAAATAAGTAAGACATGTAGGCAAAATTGGATATGTTATACTACATTAAACATAAAAAACCTCTCTCTCTCTCTCTCTTTGCTGTCTTTGTCTCAGGATGACTTTTTCTTGGGTAAATGCTTTGAAGCTATGGAGGTAGACTCCCTCAGCTCTTCCCATCCGGTCTCCACTCCTGTGGAAAACCCCACTCAGATCCAGGAGATGTTTGATGATGTGTCATACGACAAGGTCAGTTTCATTTAGCAACTAGCAATTTGTCGATGCTCTTCAAGTATGCAGGATATAGTAAATTTACAAATAACTATCATTAGATTAGTATTTCATTATTTAGCTGTGCAGTGTGAGCCTTACAGGGGTCATTTTCAGCATATCTGTATTTTTTTGTTTGTAATTTTTTAGGGAGCATGTATTCTGAATATGCTGCGAGATTTCCTCACTCCTGAGGCCTTCGAGATCGGCATCATCCGATACCTGAAGCGCTACAGCTACCAAAACACTGTGAACAGCCATCTGTGGGAGAGCCTAACTAATGTGAGTATGGGTGGGTGGGACTCTACACATGGGTTGGGAACCTTAGGGAGGAACAGAATTGATCTTATACTTTTAAGAGTGACAGAAATGTCACTTTAGAGCTTGTTCTAGTGTTTGGTGAAGTTTTTCTACCATTTTTTTTTTACTCACTAACTACCTACTAACTATCTAACTAACTTTAGTGTTAGTTACCACAACTTTTAAACCATCTCTGAATGTCTCAACCAGCACATCAGTAGGAAGCAACACACAAATCATGGACTTAAATTGTAAGTTTTGTGTCGTAATTGTCTGTATTTAGGAAGCCTTTACCCATTTGTCAGGAAAAAAATGCACTAATGAAGTATTTTTCTCGATTATGTAACTGCAGTATCTGCCATGCTGTTGTCATTATCCGTGTATGTTAGAGAAAGCATGCCTCATGTGTCTGAAGGCATCATTTTGTGTGTGCTTGTATATATAATTCAGCAAAATGTTGTGCTTCTTGCCACCAGATCTGCAGCTCAGATGATTTGGATGAAGGCCGAATGAAACACACTCAATTCTGTTCTAAACGTAAACAACAGCTGGGAGCCTCAGTAAGTTTTCCTGCTTGGTTCAACAAAACCTGCTGAATGAATAAACCAACTCAAATAATTTATGCAATTAACCAAAGAGGAATTCTTTAACCAGAATTTTTTTTATTTTTGGATGTTTTACAATTTCATAGGCTATTAAAATAACACATTACAGGTTAGCATGTGAAATAATATGTCCATGCACAGAAGTGGTACTCTGGTGATGAGCTGGATGTGAGGACAATCATGGACACCTGGACGCTGCAAGAGGGCTTCCCGCTGGTCACTGTGGAGGTCAGAGGCCGCGAGGTGAGGCTCAGTCAGGAGCGCTACCTGAGGACAGACGATCCCTCCCTCACTGAAGGGTTAGTAAGACCTTACATGTGTTGTAGCAAATAATGAGTACTCAGATACTCCACATACTGTAATAGCTCTAATATCATCTTAGATAATTTTATTATTTATGTTTTTATTTCTTAACTATCTTTGTGCGTTGATAGATTCCTGTGGCAGATTCCACTGACCTACATGACGAGCACCTCAGACACCATCCACCGTTTCCTGCTCAAGACTAAGTCTGGTGAGTGTTTTGCTCAGATGCGGCTGACTTTCTGTATTAGCAGATTTCATCTTTACATTTGAGACTAAAGTTAAAAAAAACAGTTTCTTCAGAGCTTGTGTGTAATCGTTGCCTTTCAGATGTCCTGTACCTGCCAGAGGAAGCGGACTGGGTGAAGTTCAATGTGAACATGAGTGGCTACTACATGGTTCACTATGCAGGCGAGGGGTGGAACTCCATTATCAAACTGCTGCAGCACAACCACACCGCTCTGTCCGGCAACGACCGAGCCAGCCTCATCAACAACGTCTTCCAGCTGGTCAGGTCTGTTTCCTATAGTGGTTTTTTCCTTTTGTCAAGGAATTTAAGTTTAATTTTAATCACATAAAAACCTCTTCCTCACTTACAAAGCTCTCCACCATCTAGCCCCCACTTACCTGTCCAACCTCCTTCAAGAATACAGTCCCTCCCGCACCCTCCAGTCAACCTTTGCTGGACTACTAACCATCCCCACATCCCGTCTCAGTACTATGGGTGCCCGAGCCTTCAGCTGCTCGGCACCCAGAC
>JBBBVU010000012.1:5863825-5879296 GCA_037177055.1 Atherinosoma microstoma
TAAGGAAACCAACAGACTGGATGGAATCTAGTCTTCGATCCAATCCCCATCCTGAGCAGCTAGAGACGACGGTCTCAATACCTTTTTGTATCTGAAAGATAGCTGTCGGTGCCGTCCACTTGATTTCTCAGATTTTTTACTTGCATCTTACCAACAATATTGATTGATTGCAATGATATACTACTCTTTCCTAATTGAACAAAAGTAACCCAAAAATGTTGAGGAAACCTAACATATTGTTTTCAATATGTGCACTGATGGCCCCATTCATCCAAACTTCATGCGATGTTTGTGTTCCTCAGGGCTACATCGTGGATTTGTTCCGGGAGCTGATTGATCGGCAGGAGTGGGCCGACTCTGGTTCAGTGTCTGAGCGAATGATGAGAAGTTACCTGCTGTTGTTCGGCAGCGTCAGGAACTACGCTCCCTGTCTGACCAAAGCCACCCAGCTCTTTAACCAGTGGAAGGATTCTGACGGCACCATGAGGTCTGCTCACAGTCCCAAAGAGCACAACAAAGCTTTACTTTCAGCACACACACATGAAACTTTAGCATTTTTAGATTGTGCTCTGAACTGAAACGTTTCTGTTTTTAGCCTCCCTGTTGACGTGACAACGGCTGTGTTTATGATTGGAGCACGTACACCAGAGGGGTGGGACTTCCTGTTTGAGAAGTACCGCAGTTCTCTGCAGATGTCTGTCAAGAGTCGCATGAAGTCCGCCATGGCTTTCAGCCCTCTGCAGGACAAGCTCCAGTGGTGAGTAGTAGACTGTAGAAACTGGAACATATCAGTACTTCTTATCTAAAGAAAAAAAAAAAGTAATGTTCTTTTACAAGTTATTTATCTCTTGTCAGTAATTACGTAACTTTGTTGGACAGTTTTGGTTATTATTCATTTTATTTTATTTCTGTTTTGACCACATATTTTTACTTATTTAACCAAGTTTCTTTGTTTATTGTTTAGTTATGAGCCATTTGTGAGGCCTAGATTTCTAAATATGGTGTCAGGTATAGGACCAGCATGCAGCAGACTTCTTTTTTCATGCGTTAAGAACTTGTCTACGATCTATCTGTCACTCTTTTATTGAAGAACAGCCACATTATTCTCTTCCCTTCTTCTGTTCTCTCTCTCTCTCTGCATTCTGTTTGCAGGATGATGGAGCAGAGCCTTCATGGTGAGGTGATGAAGACTCAGGACCTCCCTGATGTGGTTGTCTCTGTCAGCAAGAACCCCCATGGCTACAAACTGGCCTGGGACTTCCTCCGAGCCCACTGGCACACCCTGATCAAGAAGTCAGCACATCACTTATCACACAATACATTTTATGTAACAGAATAGCTGATTGAGCCTTAACCTCATCATCCTTAATTCCAAAACAAAGCTAAACTAATACTTGGTATCCAACAAGTTTTGTAATGATTAAACTACAAAAAAGCAGGCATTAATAACATTTTATCTTTGTTTGCTTTGATGTGGCAGATTTGACCTCGGCTCCCACACAGTATCATACCTGGTGACAGGGGTGACCAACCAGTACTCTACCAGGGAGATGCTTCATGAGGTCTGTGAGGCTTTCTTTACTTTTATATGAAAACTGACAGCTAGAAGACTAATTCCTCATTTTAATGTTCATAGCGCTGTACACTGACTGAAAAATATCCTCTCTGTCAAATATCTTAAATGATTTGAAGTTTAATGAGCATTATCTACTTTATTCAAATTATTATTGGTACATTCAAACAACTGTACCTTTTTATGTCTGTTGACCACAGTGAGAAATGACCTATTGTAAAGACTGGAAATAGTTAAGCGTTTCAAAACCTCTCGGCTCCTTTTTGAGACTTCTACAAGGATGAGGAGAAAATTTGACATACCTCCCAACAAAACTGTTTCCAGTTCATTAAATTTCCTGGGATTTCTTGAGTGGAAAGCCTGTTTCATGTCAGGACCTCAACTAGGGTCAACTTGGCCATTTTCACCCAATAAAGCCAAACGAATCATATTTGATACATACAGTTTCTGAGACATTTTGCATCACTTTATGGCAAAAACCTTGCTCAAAACCCTGTAGTATACAACATGATACTTGTCTTCTGCCCCCTAATGGATACCAGGAAGCAGAAGACTACACTACAGTAATTTTGACATGTCACACAGTAGTATATGGTAGATATACAAAAAAATATATATTTTCTAGATTTGGTTTAAAGACCAAATAAAGACTTCAGATTTAAAAAAAATTGGACTTATTCCCTCAGTTTTTCTTGGGTTGGCCTTTAAAGGGTTAAAAGAGGAATTCTACTATTTTTAAGTCACTCTGTTGTTGATTTACAAGCATCGGTGTCATGACACATCACCCAACCTCTCCTAAGCTTCATGCCATGGATTGCTGTTTAAACTATAATTGGGATAGTTTCTATTACAAATTACAGATCAGCTAAGTGTGGCATGTTAGGTAAACGCATATCTGAATTCTTTGTTCCTGTTCCCCTTTGGCTTTTTCTTCAGTTTTTTTTTTTTATTTGTGTCGTTGTTGCAAGAGGTCTGCTCCAACAGAATTACAATAGTGCTGAAATTCTTCCTTAAGAGACAGTTTTATCTTATGTAGGCTTAGAGCAGTACTAATTAACTTTGGCAGATTTTCATACTTTGGTCCTCCCCCCAAAAAGGGCTAATTTTAGGTCTGTATTGCATCCTGTCTGTTATCTGAGCTCTCTCCAGCCAGTATAAGTCAGCTTGATGTTGACTTTTGCTCCGTTTTGTGCTCTCTTTCTTTTCCTCGCTTCCTCCGATGATGTCCTCTTGCATTTCTTTGCTGAATCAGCCATGGTGTACATTCAAAATGGCCAGTTTGTTGATATCCAGTTGTGAGACGCAGCAGAGCTGTAAAGCAAAATGTAGCTGTCATGGGATGCTTAGGGCTGGAAAATAAAGTTGTGAATGGCAGTTTCTCAGCCTCGGGATCCTTCAGGGCTATATGGCTCCAGGAATTTGCATAATGGATATTAATGTGCCATCAGAACGAGTTTTGAGATCAGAAACTTATATAGCATTGTTTTATCTAAAGCATACATTAGAACCTTAGCATTGGAGATGCAAGCTGTCTTAAAAAAAAAAAAAATCCAGTTATGTCCCCTTAAAGTACGTAGGATCTCCGTGACTGAGAATGTATTTAGACATTTTGAACTCATTTATCTATTCTGAGTGTGTCCTCTATAACCAAACTTAAAGTGATTGGTACATCTGACTCCAGGTAACTTTTGGAGAAAATGTAGGCATAGGTTTGTGTACTTTTTTCAGTATTTACTGTGACAGTTTGTTCTCTAAAGTCATGAAAAGTAAAGAGTAGAACTGCTTGTGTTTTGAGCCAAATTACGATGGTCTATAATTTTGTCTTTCATAAATATCCGACCACATTTTATTAGTTATCAAAGCAAAAGTCTTGGTTATTCCAAACTGTTCACAAACTTCATGTCTTTGATTAATCTTTTGTGTTCCTTCAGTATGAGGATAAATGTAATCTGGATCTCGTGTCAAATCAATATGTAGATTTATGTGTTCCTCCTTTTTTCCTATTCTCAGGTAAAAAGTTTCTTCGGCTCCCTGACTGAAGAGACAGGCGCAAAGATGAGGTGCATCCAGCAGACCTATGAGACCATTGAGGATAACATCCGCTGGATGGACACAAACCTTCCTCTGCTGCAGGCATGGTTGAACAAACACATCAAAAGAGGGCCTCGTGAAGATTTATAAGTACATGGGAGACGAAACGCCCAGAGGGGATAATGGAGGTAGAATTGGAGGTGTGGACTCAGGTTTCGATGGTTTTACGCTGGTCACAATCAAACAGGTTTGAACTAAAACTCTTGACTTTAAAAACAATAACCCCTGGCTTATTTTGAATGTAAATTTTATACCAGAATGCATTTTGTCATTAGATCGTTGGTCAGATAACAATACATGTTTCGTAATTTAACACTTCAGAACTGACCATTACTTTTATTTATTTTCACACCACTCCAAACCACATCCTAAAAGTGACTAAATAAGTGTTTTGGCATCTGATTGAGAAACAAATAATTTTATTTAAGAAATGTAACCCATTTTTATGGAACTTTCCAGGGTGCTGTTTTTTGTTTTTTTTTTGCTTCTGAATATTTCTGCTCAGAGTTGAATATTTGTGGTTAAGTGTGTTTGTGCAGTGTTTTCAATGTGAAGTAGGAATTGATAGTTTTTTTTGTTTTGTTTTTTTACTGCTGTGACGTTTTGGATTTAGGGAAGATAATTAAGATGTATGTTGCATTGTTGCAGCAGAACACATACTGTAAATGTTTTACCGTTTTTTTACGGAGAGTATATGTTGCTAAGAAGAAATGCGCTGCACAGCAGGTGCACGGTGCAGATGTTGGCTGCTTAAATGTGAGTAACATCAGCAAAATGAATTACCCCGATGCACTTTTGATTTTTGGAGATCATGAAATGGCAAGCAAAGTTTGACTTCCTGTTCACACCACTGTAACACCACATTATATACTTTTTTCTGTTTGATTGAACTTCCAGGATTGACAACATAAATAGGATCTCTGACTCCACTGTAAACATTTTCAGGTGAAACAAAATTGATATTTTTGATAGAGGAAGGAGCAGTGACTTGTTCCAAAAAAATGTTTGATGAATTAATTATTGGACTAATAAACTGTATTTGTCATAATATGCATATGTATTTTTCTTACTTCACCCCACCCCCCCCGGCAGTAATAAGGAAGTAACCTTTGTATCCTTTGTACCCAGAAGCTCTTCCGGTGGAAAAGCATGATTTTCCGGGTTTCTGTTATTTTGTAATCATGCTGGTTCTGTTTTTCTGCCTCTCACTGATGCACAATTTCCCTCTTATTGGCTTTTTGTAGATTATGGTTGCTTGGCTTCAGAGTTTTTACATCAAACTACTGGAATAACCATTTCAACCTAATCCATAATGACCCTAAAGTTGTTGGTTAAACTCTGCCCACATTTCCAAATGGATTATTTTCTTCAACATATAAAGTAACTCTGTCTTTATTTGATACCCGAAACCGAAACAAGCCGTTTCTATGTAAACATTTATTTCGCTGATCTTCAGCTGTACTTGTTTCTAAGGTGACTTGACTACCAGCTTGTGAAAAAAAGGTTGCTGTTTCTTTAAAGCTGCCATAAATTCTTTAGATGATCCTTTATGACAAACTAATAAAACCCATTTACCAACAAACAAAAACACACATAATGTCATACAGTGTATATGATCATAAGTCATATACCTATTATTCAAGTATAAGCCAAAGACTAATGTAATCTTAAAAGAAAAAATACAAATATTTTAGTGGCGGTTAAACATTCTGGGTTGTTTCCTCACTCCCATGCATGAACACACACAACACACCACCCCCTTGTCAGCACACCCACAATAAAAACTGCACTCCGCTCCACTGAGTTTGCCCTCCCAGCTCCACACCTGAGAAGAGAAGTCGCTGGACTGAAGGTAGGAGGCTGAAATTCAGCTTTGTGCTTCAGTTTTCTGGTCGATTGCTGATCAGTTTTCAATCTTATGAAATTTAATTAAATAAAACACATTAAAAGCAGCTTTGTTTTCTTAGTATTTTCAGGCTGGGTCCCTGATCATGTGCTGGGAAAACTGACCTCACCTACTTCTTATGTTTTTATGTAATTGTGATCATTTGTATTCCTGTTTCCTTTTTTTTTTCTCCTCACTGTGTAGCTCTGATCCAAATGTTTATTTATAATATTCTCATTATTTAGATGCTTATTCATCTAAACTCAGCCACAGAGCTAAATTCCAAACTTTAATAAGGAATTGTCTGTGATTGCAGGTTGCTATATGTGTGCTGTGATCAGATTTTTTTATGTGATCGCTGTTCTTTACATCACTGCTCTGATCAATACAATCCAAAAGCAGCTCTCATTTAAGCTTGGAGCCAGTGCAGTTTTTATGATAATCCAACAGGGTATAAAGGTCACACATCACACAAAATGAATACTGTACTTTCACTGGACAGCAATGACTTGTCAACAGATTATTAGTCAACAAAAAGAAATCTACATAAAAGAGATAATGGGTGTTATTAAGCTAAGCATCTAATGGAGCATTAATTGGTTAAGACAGATGTACAATCAGTCATGGTTACATGTCTCTTTCTGTCTAATTGTCCTCAGCTTCAGTCTGTTCTGCCCTCAAACATCACTCATTTACTCTGCTTACTCTCTGCTCACTATAACAGTTCCTCATTTGGCTATTTTCAGCTTGCAATCTTAGAGTTTATTAACCCATTGTTTTCTCCAGTCATACTCTATCACGAATGGCTCTTTTGTATACTGTATGAATGCTTCTACTGCAATGTGTTTCCAAATTTGATGTTAAAAAAAGAGTTAAATCCCAAGCCCCACTGATGGGGTTTTGTAATCTCAGGTACAGTCTCAGATTTTCCACAGCATCACTTGAGCCCTCACTGATTTACAAGTGCATGCCAGTTTGCTCAGTTTATGCTCTGGATACTTATATTTGGTACTATTACCATAATTGGTTGAAGCTGCAGTTGTAATTCAGTAAATTGTGACAGTCCAGAAACAACTCCTGTGATTTAAATTAACTAATGTGATGCATTTCCCCCAACAAATGTTTTAAAAAGTGAACAATATAGGCCTGGGGCAGCACATCACCATTACTCCCTTCATCTGACATGAACTTGACACAGCACTGGTCAGATTTAGCAACTCATTGGACAAATAATCCACAACTCTTGATGTTGTCAGAGATTTATATTGATACCTCTGACTTTCTTGGAATCTTTTACCTCAGTCTTCCCGTTCATCACATGACACACTTACAACCAAAGTGGAATACATTTTATCACCTTTTTGTTTATGTAACACCACCAGCCAGTACAGCTTAACAGAATGATAGTTGACTGGATGAGGTTACTGCAATACAGGTTTTCGTCTTGTGGCAATAAAACTCTTGTATCACAGTGTCTAGGGCAAAACATTTATGAGCTGTGAGTACAAAGTGTATTTTGTGATGGAGCCAGGAGAATGATATAAATCTGTTTTGTGGTAGAGGGCAGCAGCATGGACCCAATTAAAGAAGCCTAATGAGCGAGCTTGTTCAAACTGATATTTCCAAGCAGCATCAAAGAAATTGTATTTATAAATGATTGAATATTTAGCCTTTTAATGTTTGCGTTTCAGGTTCTTTCGGTGGTCTGTGCTTCACCCTCCATTTTGATCCATCAAGTGTGGTCCTTCCATCTAAAGGATGATATTAACTGCTTTTCCTTTTTTAGAGTAAGACATCTCTATTAATCCACATGTTTCAGTAGTTACTGTATTTTGCTATGTGTTTTTGTTGATGTTGACTTTACCTAACTGCCTTATCTATTTTGTTTAAATATGTTTTGTTTAATATTTCAGCTGTTGAAATAGAACAGGGTTAGGGTGGATGTGCAGTCTTTTACCCAGAGTTTCTATTGAGTTCTATCAGAGAAAACAAGATGTTGGACTGCAAATGTAAAAAAAAAAATGCATACAGCTCCTCTACCCTGCCTTCTTTAGGAAGATCAGAACATAATCTAGTTCTTCTCACCTCCACCTACAAACCAATCGTTCAGCAGCAACCAGGCATCACACAGACCATCAAAACCTGGTCTAATTAAGCTGAGGGTGCTCTGAAGCCACAAACTGGAATGTCCTCTGTGAACCAAATGATGACATCAATGCCATGACTGAGTGTGTGGCAGATTATATAAACTAGCATCATCCCAGCAGTGAGATGCTTTCCTAATAACAAGCCCTGTATAATCAGTGACCTGAAAACGCTGCTAAACATAAAAAAGAAAGCCTTCAGCAAGGAAGATGGGGAGTAATTTAAGATAAATACAAAAACAACTTAAAACTAAAATAAAGAATTGTAAGGAGGACTACGGGAAAAAGTTAGAATGTCAGCTCCAGCAGAACAACATGAGGGATGAAATCCATCACCGGTTTCATTTTAAAGGGGGAACAGACTGATGGAAGTCTGGACAGAGCTGAACATCGTCTTAAATAGGTTCAGTTCACCCCCTCCCTCCAGCCCATCAGACCACACACCCTCCACGAGCCCACAGCTTTCCTGTCACACTTCCACTCTGTCACCCTGCAGCTCAGTCATGGATCTTAACACAGCCTCATCTCCCTCCACATCAGAACACACTGAGACCTCCTCTTCCTCCACCTCTAGCCTGTCTGTCTCCTGCAGTCAGGGGAGGAAGCAACTGGAGAGACTGAACCCGAAAAAAGCTGCAGGTCCAGATGATGTCAGCCCCAGGGTTCTGAAAACCTGCTCAGATTAACAATGTTGGATTCTTCAGCACCTTTTCAACACCAGCCTCAGTCAGAAAAGAGTCCCTGTGCTGTGGAAAACACCCTGTCTTGTTCTAGTGCCTAAATAATCCCAGCCATCTGAACCAGATGACTACAGACCAGTCGCTCTAACATCTCACATCATGAAAGTCCTGTAGAGACTCTTATTGGCTCACCTCAATAAGCAAGTGAACACCTTCCAGGACCCATTACAGTTTGCTTATCGTAATGGGCTCATCTACCCGCTTCAGAGAGCCCACTCTCATCTGGAGCAATCAGGCAGCACTTCGAGGATCATGTTTTTTTTTGTTTCTCAAATGCTTTTAATACAATTCAGCTGCTCTGTTATGTGGGAAGCTCCACAAATTCCAGGTGGATACCTCCACAACCCCCTGGATTTATGACTACCCAGCAAACAGAGTACCGTTTGTGAGACTGCAAGGTTATATCTTCGCGTCTTCTACACAACACTGAAGAAACAACAGTGTTCAGTGTGAGGCTTCGTCAAGTCCAATGCAAGACAGAAATGTACTGGAAATCATTTCTGCCAGCAGCCATCATCTTCCGGAACAAAGCACTAATTTCTTCTAATTAATTATTATTATTGTTTTTATTTTATTTTTTTTAAAAGAAAAAAAACTGACTACAACATTGTAATTTCCCTTTGGGATAAAAAATTATTTTTTCATTTAATTTCATAATATCATACAGAAAACATTTTGGTTATATAAGTTGTTGAATCATGGGATGTACTAAGCGTTTCACACTCTGATTCATATCAGAAAAAGTACAGGATGTTATCCTACCTGCTGATATAGGGTTGGTTGATGTCTCACTGCCCCCAGAGAAGTATAAATCAGTACAAAGAATCTGTAAGAAAAGCAGCCTTAATCAAATTAAAAAAACCTTTCTTCCTCTTTTTGCATCTCCATCTTTCTCCAAGGATCTTCCTGGGCATCCTGGGCTTTGGTCTTGGCATCTTGTTCTGCACCACTTTCTGCAAAATGTGCACTCGCTTGAGGGAGGAGCAGATTGAAAGGGAAGCACAAAGGCGCTTGGACCACGACAGTCACTTGCGATCCATTTATTTCATCCCCTTTCCTCGAAGCAGGTCACAAAGGGACAGTGAAGAGCTCGTTGGAGAGCTCAATACACCACAACCTTTTATCAACTCTGTCTATTATGGGCCTCCACCTTCATATAATGAGGTGATTCTAACGTTGCTTTATTTCATGATTCTGTTCAAGTTTGTCTTCAGGACTTAAATTAAATTGTTTCGAAAATTTGATTTTTGTTTTTCCCTCTGTCTGTTTCAGCTGGGAATTAAGCCTGATGATCTCCCTCCTCCTTACACAGAAAATAATTTACCTGTGTACCCAACAACGCCGCCACCAACTCACACAGAAGCGGTGCAGTCGCAAACACAGTCACAACCATAAGGCAGAACCATCACTGTGACTTTGTTGATATGGACAGTCCTGCACTGCCTCAAGGAACTGAATGAACAAGAGCTTACAATGTTTTTAACACTTTTTGTTCTTTGTAATAATGAATGCATTGATGGCACAAAAACAGAGCTGATGAGACAAGATGCACAAGGCTGAAAATGTGAAAATGCGTGTGTTCTTTTGTATGATTGTTAAAATGGGATACCAATGTCTGATCTTTTTAATCCTCCATGTTAGTTTTGTGTTTGGTGTCTTAGTTTAATGAAAAAACAGGAGCACTTCCACACTGAAACAGGTTTAATTTTAGGTTTTGTTCTACATAAGGAAGTGGAGATGCAATTTTTTATTTATATCATTCTCTAGTAAAAGCCTTGTGGCTTATTTACATAAGCTGACATCATGAAATTGAACCCAAATGTAGATGACTGAAATGCAATTCTATAAAATATAATGTGACACAACTCAGAACGAGAAGTTCAAACAGCAAAATAAATGTAATCAAAATTTCAGGGCAAGATGAGAATTGTGTTTATAGTAGCTGGTCTACTCAGTCTCTGACAGGTAGGATGACGCGTGTTTGTCTATCCACTACAATTTCTCTGTAATGTCACCTAAGAAATGCAAATTTATTATCACTATCTTTTGGTTTTATATTAACATTAAGACAATCTTTAAACAAATAAAAAAATCTACTACTGTAATCAAATCTGATATATCTTTCACCAAAGGAGGAATAAAAGTTGATTTTTTGTATGTTATGTTTCACGTCAACTGAGTTTAAAGCTGAACTTTGAATCATGAATGTTATAGGCACACACACAGACTTAATGCTGGTTGCTTTTATGACTATGTAGACAGAAAGCCATTTGGAAAACCTAGCATTACACAACTGACTTTGCACTTTGTCATTTACATCACAGTCCTGACGCGCTTAGATTTAATCATGAGAGATATCAAAGTTGGACTTCCTCGACCAAGCAATCAGCAATGAAGGTTGGACTGCTTCATAAAATAGATCTGTAATTAAACTGAATAAAAGGGTCCTTGTGTGGCATGTAGTTAACTTTGCCTTAATCTATTCATTTGTAGGGCAGCAGAGAACATTCTCACCCAGTGGAAGTTAGCCTAATGCACTGGACCTTAAACTTTCAGTTACTGTTTTATGTCATTTTAATGCTTCCTCATCTTTACAATGTTGCTTTGTAAATAAATGTATGGCCCAACAACACAAGTGACACCACAATATGTAAAGGGTTTTATGTGCGAAGGAATCGTAAAAGCTGCAGACTGCTGTTATAAACACAAGAGGGCAGCACATGCACAGCAATTCAAAATATAGGACAAGGAAAACGAAGACATTTTACTACTACTATTTTACTACTACTACTATTCATTTTCAGTTTGGTAAAACATAAAATACTGATTAAAAAGATGATCTGTAACAAAGTTTGGTTTAGACTATTGACAGTGTGAGACAGTTATACATGCTGGGTTGACATGAGCTGGTGCCGCTGTCATTTTACTGACTTAACAGACCTTAAAATTTCACTTTAAAGTCCCTAATACATTAGAAATAAAACATTTCACCTTGTTAACTTATATATATATATTTATATATATATATATATATACCACCTACAGGCTGATGTCAGACAGCCAAAATGTTCCATTGAAGATTGAAAAAAAAACAATCATGACAAAATGCTACGTGGGACATTTTTTCTCACATGCGGAACAGATGAATTGAGAAACTAGTTCCAACTGCAGGAGAGGTTAGCATAAGACAGGCTGTAACATTTATTTATTGGCTTGTCTGTGTTTTTTTTCATGGTAAAGTTCTAAACTATTTTGGGAATTTCATATAAAATCATTATACTGACATGGAATCACAATTAATGCACAGTCACAATTAATCAATCAATCAAGCAGACAATGATTTCTTTTTCAAATGTTAAAAAATAAACAAAAATAAATTGATGATAACAAGAACAAAAGTGTATTGTTAGGATATGTTTGTATGTGGGTTTTGGGGGTCTACAGTGGGTGTTGAACATTGTTTTTGGGTTTCTTAGTTGTTGCATTTTTTGGTGTCATGTTGTTTTTCCTTCTTATTTAAGTTTTTTTTTAATTCATTCAAGTTCTGAGTTCATTAGGTTTTGTCCTGTTCTGTTTACACATTTTGCAACTTCCTTTTGTATTTTGTGGTGCCTGGTCTTTAGGCGTTTCAGTTAGTTTTATTCCTGCCCTCATTACACCTGGTTTCTGTTTACCGATTATCACACCTGCTCCTCGTTAGCTATTTTCTCCCTCTGTATAAGCTGTAGCTATCCCCCCACAGAAACACACACACACATACACACTAGCTTTTGTCAGTCAGTCAGTCCATTCCTGAGTTTTGGTTTGTCTTTAGTTTTGAGTTATGAATTTTGTAATCCTGTCTTTGCAGCATCTTAGTTCTACATCTGTCTACCTTTTGTCTTCTAGTTCTGCATTTGCACCTTTTTCCTTGTCTTCAACTTTGCCACCCTACAAAGTTTCAGAAAAGTTTGTTTTCTGACAAAATATCCATCAAAGAGGTGGATTAGAGGATACCACAATTTTCAAATATCTTTGCAAAATCAAGACATGTTTCTCTGAGGCAATAAATACCATAAGGGATGGCAGGTTTATTTGAAGTGTATGAGGCATTAAACGCATAACCGCAAATGGTGCAAAAGAAGCATTAAATGGGAGAATTAAAACAAATTAAAAAGAAAAAGCAAAAATAAAGAGACAGACAAAGGAATACATACAGTGACGTGATACAAATACACATCAATGGGAAATACATCCCCATTGTCATCATCATCATCACCATCACTGTAAAAGTGCATATGCAGGAATATACATTGAAAAGAAGATATTCAAACCGAAAGATGAACTGTACAGAGAAAGAACTTCATGATGTGTATGGCACCACTTGAACCGGATCATGTTCAGACCAATAACCTCTAAAGCCAGAAACTTCTGCTCCCCCACTCTGCTGTTCGGCATGCCTCAGATTTCTTTCCCCTCCTCCAACTGCTTCTGTTTCTTCCGCCTCTCCAGCTCTTACTCAGTGTCCTTTTTTCTCATTTCTCTGTGCTTGTTCCCTTTATAGCTTTTTCTAATTTATGTCACCCTCTCTTCACTGCTTTATCCTAAGACCCATACACCCATCGTCCCCCTCTGGCCTTCCTCGGCCCCCTTATGGGACTCTATAGGTTGACCCAGCCTGAAATAATTTCCATGGACTTTTTTTTTCTTCCATGCAACAACATTTCATACAGCTCACTCAACTTTGGAGTCATTTGCTCCGGGGGGTTTCAGAGATAACATGATGAGTTTGTGCTTTGATTGCTTTTGAATAGTTCTTTTTTATTTACAGAGAGCATCTGCAATAAAAATGAACAATTTGTACAAATCATTGTGCATATTTAAGTGGTTATTTATTTTTGTAAACTAATGTGCATCAATTTTCTTCTTTATAAATAAATATATATATATTGCAAAGTTTCGAAAATATTAAATGCATACCATTTATGACTGTGTTTGAAAGAGATAATGAGGTGTATGTTTTAAATTTCTGTTACATACTGTTGTATAAAGGTTTTTAATTCTATTTTTTAAATTATTTTTACTATGTAAAGCACTTTGTGTTGCTTCTGTATGAAAAGTGCTTTATGAATAAAATTTAATTGAATTGAATACCACCAAATAATGAGGTTTATTCTGACCTGTTTGTCTATAAACTTCCCAATATAGTAACCTTTCCTCCTTCCTAACTCTCTCACAATAGAAGCTCTTATTCTGGCCATGAACAGTTATCCATTTGCTTTCTCCTATGAATCCTTTGTGTATTCACAAGGATTCAAACAGTCTAACCAAACCACAATGTTGAATCTTATAAACTGGATCTTTTTGGGTCCACATTTTCGCAATCTAGAATACAATTTAAGACATTGTGCCTGCATTAATGACTCACATGTGGGCAGTTTAAGAAGCCATTGTATCCACCAAACTACAAAGAAATCTTATTACTGTGTAAGATACCCTGCCTGCTGGCAGAGAAAGTCAACAATGCTAGAAAGTAGAAACAGACAGACCATTTAAGCAAATGAAAAGGGATAAAAGTTAGTTTTTAATCACCTTGTAGGTAGGGAGTTGAGAGTCTACTTTTTTTTTGCAAGTCTGAGAGACACATGTTGGATTCTGGAGTAGATTCAGTCGAAGTAACCTGCCTGAGGCCAAACTGACAGAGAACACAAGATAATATAAAAAGGAATGGAGGGGAAGTGGGTATTTTTGTGCATGTGAGGATGTTGCTTATAAAGAATGCCTGAACAGCAGAGCTGCTAGTTATACTGAGAAAATCTGACCAATGTTTGAGTCTGTCTGTTCTTTCATGAATGTCAGCTGGGCACTATTGATCTGCCTCAAAAGAATATCTTTAAAAAATTAACTGATCAAGATCTGGTTTGTTTTTAGATTATTTTCCAGCATGAACACTATAGGCTACTTGTGCAATCATTTTAACCAAAATTTAAAAAAGATCTTAATAATATGAAAAAAAGAACAAGCATTCAAAAGCATGACTGAAGCAAAGCAAAGCACCAAAAGGTGTTCTCTTGTACATACTCTCAAAACTTTCTGGGAAAGTTAATATATGCCGTCAACTAATTGAGTTGGTATGCTGATCATTTGTATGTTTGGGCCAGGCTAGTTTAGCTGATTATATTTGCTCATTCATGCTAAAACTGTATTATGCTACTCCAGTCATTATGCAAACAGCAGGTGACACTTGATTCACTATTGGGCTGGCAATGCTACAAGTCAGAACAGCCTTTTTCTTGTCAAGTGCAGCACACAGAACCGTCAATATGAGTTATAGCAGGTCTACATCGGTATCATCTTTCATGTTCCAAATACATTCATTTATGTTTAGCCTCTTAGTTTTAGTGCCCGAATTGATCTACAATTATATAAAACAAAACAAATACAGGAAAAAATCAAGGAAGAAAACCAAGAAAAAGACCGGAATTAAATAAAATACAATTAAGCTTTAAATAAATGAATAACAATTGATATATGAACATAAATGATAATTAAATAATGTGAAAATAAATACATATATAAGACTAAATAAAAGCAAAAAAACATATATAATATTGATTAATTAGATATAAATGGACAATATACGGCCAGTGGTTTGTTGCAAATTTACGGCATCAAGAGGTTAAACGGCATCAGTCATTGCATTAGTATGTTTTGTTCCTTTTAAGAATTGCATATTCAACTTGTTTCATCCATTAATGTATTATTTCCTTCCACATGTTTTTGTAATAGTAGCCAAGCAATTCCTAGAAGTCCATGTCTGCTCTGGTCAGCTTGACACAGCTGAGTAGGCACCACCCTCCACTTTGCATACTGACTGCTGGTGGTCTTTATTGTTTTTAATATCATGGGGGAGGGGGAAAGTATCCATCCATCCCTCCATCCCTCCATCCATCCATCCATCCATCCATCCATCCTTTCATCCAAGATAATGGATGGATGGATGGATGGATGGATGGATGGATGGATGGATGGATGGATGGATGGATGGATGGATGGATG
>JBBBVU010000012.1:5887290-5908425 GCA_037177055.1 Atherinosoma microstoma
TCTGATCAGCAGAATTAGTAAGTTACAAACTTGGAGATACAAGTCACAAAACATATGTCCCTGTTCTAGTTCCATACTTTTATTGCTATAACTGAAGAGGTTTTCCATGTTTTCCAAACATTGTTTTCAATTTGCTGATTTTTTTTATTTTGTTAAGCAATCTAAAAGATGCTGATCCCATAAGATTAGCAAGTTAGCCATCGTGCACCCATTTTGGGAACAGAATGTCCTGTTTCATCCAGTCACCTACACGAACACATAAATCTTTGTATTTAAAGGCTGGGCATGTGCACACCACAGCCGTGCTCTTTTCTCCCAGTAACTGAGCCATGATCACATATGTCGCACATGTATGCGCTCACATGTCTGTGAGTGTGCATGTGCATGTATTGCCCAATCCTGTCAAAAGAAACGTCCCTCAGTGCTGCATTACTTCCCTGACATTCCTTGGGCCGTGTCAACCAGTAAACCTATGTGTTGTTTAGTTTGGAGGTTTGGACTGCAAAGATTTTACCACTACGCTATAGTTTCTGTAGGAGATGGACTTCCCATTATTATGTAGTTTTATGTCGTGGCAGTATCCAGCACCCCCTTCCATCCCTTTGCCTCTGCCTCCCTCCTTCCTTCTCTCTCTCGCTCCCTCCCTCCCTCCCATCTACCAAACTACCCATTACTCTTTTTCCTGCTTTCTTTCCTTCCTTTCCCCCCTGCTCCTTCACTGCTTGCAGATGTGCCACATTCAGCTCAGATTCACAGGAACTAACAGCTCAGACACTCACTTTTGCAAAGAAACAAACAAACAAACAAAAAAGGAAAAACGCTAGTTAGCTTTAACCGTAAAATATATGAGCTTTATGAAGTTTTTTCTCAATTTGAGAATCTTTGTCAGCTAGTCTGTTGGGCTTTAGAACACTTGCTCACAGAGCTCTTATACTCTTGTGGAAATAGTTTCGAAAGTAAGCTTAGTATCTGATCAGACACAAATGGGGCTTGTATTCAGCTGGCTTTTGGGCCAAAGACGGGCCCAACCACCTCTAGATGTTGCTGCGGAGACTCAGGTGAGTATAATCCACTGGCCATTATACACACCTGCTCTGTGTCTTCAATTTTTCTGCGGCTTGAAGTAGCGGTGGGTGCGGCTGTTGGTGAGGCTGAACATTTTGTACCATTAACGCCCCCCATGCTCCTGCCCATAACTCCTCCTCCATCCTGTCACTCACCCCTCTACCCCCCCATCACCCATCCTTCCCTTCCACCCCTTCCTCTCTGCCATTTTTTTTTCTTTGCACGTGCACATGTTCATCTATATATCACCCTTTTATCAATGGTTCTTTGCTGAGGGTTCGGGGAGGAAGCAAGGCAGGGGAGGATGGTATAATTTATTGCATGCCAAACGGGGGGGGGGACATCTGTTGAAGGTTGTTTTTGTGTCATTTAAGCCTGTTGTTTCCAAATAATAAAGAAAAGCTTACGCAGATAGTTGTCGCAACCTTTATGATTAGTGTGGGATTTTTCTGCAAAAGCAATGTCCAAGGGTTCATTTGTCACATTGAAAATGCTAATTATAGCATGCCTCTGAGTTGCTGTTGGACACATTTTAGTTCATCATACTTGACATAATAGCTGCAGAGACTAAATGTCTTAGCAAGGGTCAGAGATCTGCACGTTTTGGGACTTAGCTGGAAAAGTTAGCACCTTGTGGCAAAGCACGTGCAGACTCTACATTCTTCCTCAGACCTCCAGCTTTCTTCGCATGTATGCAGCCCCCACCCCCCACACCAAACCCTACCTGGCAACTTTTATAGGTTTGTTTTCTATGATGCTGCAGAGCTTTTTGAGCTCAATCATTTACTTTAGCAAAGAAAATCTGACAAATACCCCCCTTCTCTGTTTGCTTGGTTTCTGTTTTGACATCTTTTTTTATATTAGTGAATGTTGCTATCTTAGAAAAAAAAAACAAAGTTGTCAGAGATCCAAAAACAACCAAAAAAAAAAAAGATGTGTGTAAGTACAAAGTTAGTTGATGTTGATGTCTCTTTGGGATAAAAGATCATTTTTAAAGGTTTGTCGTGTGCCGAGTTTGTCTGAGGCTGTTTGTGTGCAGATACTGTAAGTACACAGTGTTCTTCTACTTGGACAAACTGGAGGGGGTGCATATAATGTGTATGGGTACGTGTGTGTGTGTGCATTTTACGGCAGAGTAAAGGAGATTTATAGCTCACCTCACTCCCTCTTTCTCTCCATCCTGTTTCCTTTCCCCTATATCCCCTATAACGTCCCTCCAAGGCTTCATCTGGAGATTATATTTACTCATCTTACCTATATGAGCACATTTGCACACTTGGCCTTTGTTCAGAGGCTGTCTGTCTTTTGGGATAAAGATGGAGTTAGATGACTTTGGCCAATGAATGTCTGTCCTGTTCGTGACAAGCAGTGTGATGCTGCACTCTCTAGAGTCGTCCTACATAGGAGTAGAACTGGCTGAATAATTTAGTCAGACTATGAAGATTTACAATATTTATGTGCTGCTCCTTCTGATTGTGTTATGGTTCAACACACACATGGCTGCAGAGTTGGTGCCGCCCCAGTGTCCAATTAGGCAGCTGCCGTCAGGAAATTGAAAGGCATGGCTGCATTATAAGTAGATGTGGATGACATCATCATGTGGGCTTTTTTTTTCTCTAAATCATTGTCTAGAATTAAGTAACTCTGCATTAACTCTATAATAAAACGTTTTAAAGTAGAAACCCTTCCTCTATATTCTGGTCAACATGTAGCAACTTGCTCAAAAACCTTGAAGCAAGGTCTTTTTTTAATTAATCTAAACTGTCATGAATGCTTACCTGTCAATAAAATATGTAATTAACAGTATTAGGGTTTTTTGGAGAAAAGACTAGAGGGCAAAACAGAATCAAATATGTGATTTTACAGAGGGGGTGAAAAGAGGGTGTAGCAGTGTCCCATTATCCAATTGGTTGTAGGATTCCTGGAAGAAGTAGAAAGCTCCTCCCTTACTTCCCAACAAAAGTTTTGCTCACACACCATGTGTAGTCTTAAGGAGACTGTGCATTTGCCTGTTTGTGTTTGTACAGAACTACCAGGCCAAATTCAGGATCTAATTTTGGCACACATTTCCCTTTATGGACACAGAAAATGTGCCGAGACTCTCAGTAGGGTTTCTCTGTTAAATATCCTTAGGCCATAACAGCTACAGTTTGGCTGACAAACTGTTTTGTAGAAGCTTGTTTTGCTCTGGGCACATTTTTAGGACTCCTGTGTGTGCCTCTCCCAAAGCTTGACCTTTACAAAATCAGAGAACAGGATATCTGCACTGCACAAAGCACTTAACGTTTAATCGTAAGAATTGCTCATTAATACGTCCCAGAGAGGTTTTTTTTTTTAAAAAGGGAAAAAAAAGTTTTTTGCCAACTATACTCTGTTCTGTTAGGTGAAATGCATTGCTTTTTTGCTGACTTGAGAATAAACTCTTCTCCCCCTTTATTTTATAGGCCATACCCCCATTTGAGGCTCCAGTGGTGGCTCCCACTGAGACGGAGGTAAAAAAATTAAAAGATTAACAAAAAACTATAGTTTTCTTTTGTTCACTATTCACATTAAATTGACATTTATCTTTGCATAATATGCCAGAGGCAGATTAAGCAGGTGGGAATGAGTATGGGTGAAACATTACACAACATGAATCAACTGTGAAATTGAGACCAGCTTGAATTTTTGAACAGCTTGCAACCTAGGCGAGTTCAAATGCCTTGAAGAGCCAGAGCATTTTCATCCTTTTCTCTGCAAAAATAGATCAGCAAAACATCAGTTAGAAATCTGTGCTGTGAAATATGGGGGGAGACTAATCACAAGATGAGTGTTTTATGGCATCAAACTCCCCCTTTTTATTCTAAGCAAGTCATAAATAGACAACTTGTCATCGTAGCAATCCAAGCTGATCAAAGCTGTTTTGAAAATTCTGCAAGTTACGATGATTTAATAAAGCAGAAGTACATATAACCATGGGTGAAAAATTGAAAAAAAGGACTTTAAACAAGTTTTGTTTCAACTTCTTTATTTAAATATTGGTAACAAAAGTAAAAATTTTGACATGTAAATAAACCCTTTAAAACCCGACCCAAGAAAAATTGGGGAGAAAAGTTACATTTTTTAAATCTAAAGTCTTTATTTGGTCCTTAAACAATTTTTCGGGGGGTATATTTACCATTTATTACCTTGTGACGTCAAAATTATTGTAGTGTAGTCTTATGACAACTTCTATAATCTGCTGTACTGTCTGTTTCAGTTTCAGCCGTGTTGCTAGTTATTGGTTTTTCTTGTCACAGACGTTACATTTGAGTCCTCTTGTCTGCTGCGTACCAGAAGAAACACCAACTGTCCCATCCATGTAAAATGAAATGGGAAAGCACACAATAAGGCAAGAAAGGAGTAAATAAAAAGTAAAAAAAAAAAAAGATATTTGTGTCAAAATTAAGCAAATAAAAGTAAAAATGTTTTCAGAAATAAAGAACAGATGTGTGAAAGAATGATAATGATGAATGGGCATAGCTCTCTGAAAACTTTTGGCAATGGAGCTTCTGAATTTTAAACTGCATAAACAAGAGCTTTTTTTTATTGATTGTATTTATTTATTCTTATTGAGGTTTACATTTGTGAGTGGCTACTTACTGCTACTTAAGTGTGTTTTAACCCACTTAGCTGTAAGTAGCTACTTACTGACTACTTAGAGCTGTGTGTGTGTTGGCCATAATAGAACAAACTTTAGAGGGTTCAGTTTTTCATAATTAACAAAAAATTTCAGGTTCTGTTACATTATCTAATATATATAAACATGATGAAAAATTTAAGGAGATAACTTTTTTCATTTTCGTTTACAAGGAAAGAAGGTTTTAACCCCAGCTGGCAACCAGTTTAGGAAGAAAAAAACTATAAAAAGAAAATACAGCAAAATCTTGCAGTTTCTCTCCCTCAACCTTTTCAACACAAATAATACAAACAAAAACTGTGTTTCAATTCAGAGAAAAGCAAAGAAGAAGGCATTCATTTAGCACACAATCAATATTTCATTCAGTGTTTTCGACCACAGCAGTTGTGGAAATGCTGGGTGGCTTTACTACTGACACAAAATTTCCACTGATATTTTAAAAGTTCTCAGCTGTTCAGACTACACAACAGACAATCGTTTCTATAGAAAAGTGCTGAAAGTCCCAATGACTTAAGCTTCACACCTAATGAATAACACTTGTTTCAGATCTCTATGCGAGACAGGACTCAGATCACAATCTGGTTCACTCCTCCACCCCAATGTATTCAAAGATAAAGATAAATGGGTAGATAAATAAAAAATCTGCCATTTCATTGTCATTGCATGTTTTTTTGTTTTTTTTTCATTTACCAGTTTTACCATTCGGCTATTCAGAAATAAAGAGTTTACAATAAAGTGTGTTATTTGTCACTTTCCAGATCCAGATAGTGGACACTGTAGTCATAAAGACAGAGACGGAATTGGTAAGTCATTTGACTTTAAATGTTGACATTTTGCTCGTGGGTGTTAACTAAGTGTCATTTTGTCAGTGTGACACTTTTTGTCCAATTAATGCTGCTGTGTGCAAATGTTTTGTCCTCTTTATCTGTGGTTTCCTTACCCACTGGTTGAAAATAATTTCTTTAAACGCATGTTGCATGCTTACTTAATGTGTGCCGTGTTGACTTTGCATGTGCAGACGCATGATGTCTGCGAGCCAGAGCCAGAGTTGGAGCCAGAACCAGAGGCAGAGCCAGAATTGGAGCCGGAGCCAGAGCCGAAGCTGGAGCTGGAAGTTGAAGCTGAGCCCTTGGCAGAGGAAGACACTGTGACTGAGGTGGAAGCGGTGGTGGCCACAACAGAAGAAATCTCTGTATCTGAGCCTGCAACAGAAACTACTGAAGAACCAGTGGTAGAAGAACTTAGTATTGACCAAGTTTCCGCTGAAGCAGAACCTGCTGCAGACAGCGTGGTTACAGAAACTGTTGTTGAATCAGTGATGGAGGCCATCACAGAGATACCTGAGTCTGAACAAGTGATCGAAGAAGTCAGTCCTGCTGCCCCAACTGAGGAGGAAGAGGATGAAGGTGAAGTAGAAGTGTTGGATGAAGAAGATCCAGCTGCAGTCCCTGCTGAGCCTGTCACAGCTGCAGAGGTGCTGCCTGAGAAAATGTTCTCCTTTTCTTTTTATTTAATCTCTTTTTTAAAAGTGTCTCATCATTTGTTTGTTTGTTTTTTTGTGAAAAGCATGCAGTTTCAATAGTTTTTTGTGGATTTATATATAAAAAAATAATCATTTTCTGATTTTGAAGCATGATTTCACATAAAATAACTGACAACTCACTCACTCACTCATTTATTTGTTTTGTTTACATCAGGATGATCTTGTCCAGCCTGTGGAAACCCCAGTGGTAAGACAAATACAAAGATAATAAAACATCATTCTGCACTTTACTAAATGAGACAAGAAATTTCTGAGGAAAAAAAATAAATATATCCAATATTCACAAAAAGTTAGGGATATTTGGCTTTTCGTATGATAAAATATGCTATTACTTTTACAGGTAAACTTAATCTGGCTTTCTCTAGACTGTGAAAACTGGTCATTGTTTAAGTATTTATTGCAGAACATGCCGTTCTCTAACAAAGCGAGTAACCATTGAAAAACAAAACAAAGTGAATGAACCATGAATGGACCGCTGAATCCTCTGGTTCAATGACAACTTATGTTTAAACAGTCCTCTTCTTTCACATTTAGACAAATAAGACCATAAAACCAGGACAGATCGAGTCAACTTTTCAAACACAAGTGCTTTACAAAATGCATAAAACAACAAAACAAACACATAAAACACCTGACAGATGACAAACTATTGAAACATTAGACATTATTAGACTTTCTTTTAATAAATATTTTTAAAATGAAAGAACCATCGCATGATTTTGTTTAAATGCCCTATATTCATGATATAATATTACTGTAAGATTAACTTTTTTACCTTTTTCTGTTAATTTCAACCAAAAGTTGAATATCCCTAACTTTTTTGCGGGTGCAATATATGCATATGTGTCTAATAACCAACCCTGCACCATGTGTTGTCTCACCAGGAATCAGAAACCATCCCTGATGCTCCGGTAGAAGTGGCTGAAGCCCCTGTTGCTAAAGAAAAAGAGGTACAACAAGTGAAAGCACAAATTTCTAATTTCAATCAAACATTTGCCTTTGATGGTTAAAAGGTCGTCCTCATGTCAGGACTGTAAGCTTTATGCTCTATCTGAGTTTCTTACTTTAAATATGCTGAGTTATCTGTGTGGCTAAGATTTCCCTCTGTTGTCCTTTCCCCCAGGCACCTGCTGACATTCTGGTTGATGACTTTGTTGTCACAGAATCAGTGTCAGCAGTAGAAGTTGCTATCTCTGCATCTGCTGCTGTCGAGCAGGTTAGAGCAACACAAACAAGAACATACTACTTTATAATCTCTCAGTCAGAAGCCTATTTTTTTTCCCTCTATCTTAAACATTAAAACCTGTATGATTTTTTTGCTGAAACAAAGTCAGGTTTGAGCTTTAAGTGTTGCTGAGGATAAATGGATTCCACTTTTGTAGCAACTTAAGTCGTCACCCATGCACGCAGCAGTTCTTGTTCTGTACACTATCTGTTTTAGTCGGATTTCTCTGAGGATATCTGTTGATATTATAGTCATTAAAGCAGCACTATCAAGTGAAAGTGGTATTAACATGGTGAAAACAGAGCAAATATCTCCCAACCTGCATGTCCAGAGTTTCACAATTTCAAGATGTCATCAGCGAAAATCAAAAAGTCAAGAGAGTTTTTAAAAAGTTCAAAACTATAATAGGCTGCACACATGGCAAACATATGTATGTCCACAATAATTATCTATTTTTACTTAAAAAATTTTATAGAACAATTTTTCAGTCCAATCCTCCCTATGTTGTTTTCAGGAAATTGAAACCACGATGGAGACCTTCAGCACCCAGATGGAATCCATGGATGTGACTTTTGCTGATCCTGAGCCTGCTGCTCTGCCTGCTGAGGATGTGATCATTGTAAGCTCTACACTGTTCACTGCATGCCTTTAAAAACATGTGGCATTAAAACATTAGATGCAAAAGATTTCATTACTCTGCCTGTGCCTCTGCCCCCCCTACCTCATCTCTCCTTTCCTTTCCAGCAGGCTGCTGAGCAGTCCGGTTTGGAAATGCTGTCAGAAGAGCCTAAACCAGAAATCTGTGACATGCCATGTCAGATGCAGATCCCTGCAGAGCCTGTGCAGCTCAGCTCAGCGGTAAAAAAAAAATTGATTGCAGAGAAGACAATTAATACTTATTGTAGATTTAGTTATACTATTATGTTAATGTTGATTCTTTGATTTTATATATTGTTTGCTGTTAAAGGAGATCTCAATGGAGACAGCGTTGAATGGACACATTGTTCCAGAGGTCTCTATTGAGGGCTAGAGCCACATCACACAGCTCAGAAGACCTTTTTCTCTGTGTAAGTCCATCAAAATAGTGAATAAATTCCTTAACTCTCTCACCTGTTGTCAACTGTTAAATTATTCACTAACCAAGCCCCTGCTATATCCGTCTCTTTCAGATTCCCCTTTGGTTATTTGGAGGACTCAAAGCTTTACACTGAGTCAACAAGTCGAACCTTTTCATTTTTCAAGGCTTAAGACAGAACAGCCAGGAAATCGAAGGGACATCCACACTTTGAAGTGCCTTTCCTGTCCTGTCTTCTGTTGAAACATCAAACCAGATGTCAACATGCAGAAACTGCTGGACTCAAGGCGGCAGCAGAGACTAATGGAAAAAAAAAAAAGTAAACTGTATTAAACTGTGTTTTTCCCCACACACCAAAACCCCATTTGCATTAGCGATGGAAGCAGAAGTGCCCAAGAGAAGATTTATTAATGACATGAACATGATATTTCCATGCATGTTGCCATCTCTTGAGAACATCTGCGTCCACGCTGCCTACACTTAAAGCATGTGAATACTGTAGCATGAATGATCAGGCCTGTACTGTAGTTTGTATTTAGGCCGATTACTCATAAATGAGGGACAACTCGTTTTGTTTTTTGCTACTTTGAAAAGTCACTGATTTGGCTCACTGGCGTCTTTTTAAGAAACATACACACAAATTTTCCCTCGACACTCTTATTCCTGTCCTCCAGTTTTCTCTGTCTCAACTAAGTGCCAATGCTAAGGTTAGTGTGATGCTAAAACGACATTGTAAAGCTAGAGTTTTAGGTCTTATGGCCACTGAAGCCTGGAGAATGACAATTTTCTGTCTGTTTCTTTTTCACTTTCTCCTTTTGTAATTCATTTTGTATAGACAGAATGATGTGCTACAGTTTTCTGTTCAAAGCCTGTGCTCTTGAGGGGAAATATGGTGCGATGTGAGGATTATTGTTGAGCTGTTGATGTGCTGCCTCCACCTTTGAAATAAAGCTGTAACTCATCACAATGAAGGAGCATGTGTTTTACTTGCCTCTTACCTTTAACTTAAATAAACAGGTGAGTCACACTCCAGAGCATTAGTTAAGAAAACTGATGCATCTCAGAAAAAAACTGCTTAATATGTCAACTAACCGCCTCACAGTTAGGAGGTTCATGTATCGAGCCTCTCCTGGGGCCTTTCTGTGTAGTATTTGCAAGTGCTCCCTGTTGATGCGAGGGATTTCTCTGGGTACTCCAGGTATGCAAGATTGATCAGTGTTTCTAAGATTCTCCCCAGGAGTGAGCATGAGTGGTTGTTTGTCTCTCTGCGTTGGTCTTGTGATGGACTGGCAACCTGTCCAGGCTCTTCCCTGCTTCTAGTGGTATAGCTGATCAATGGATGTCAAATAACAGCTTAAATGTGGATGACAGATCTGCCCTATAAGAGCAGAAATCTTTCAAAAGCTGCCACTCCTGTACAAGTCTTTATTTTGTGACTGTTTTCCATTTGCTGAGGCACTGATAACATTTTTACTTCATTTACAACTAAAAGTATGGGGAAAAGGATAAAATAGCAACGCCAAATTAGTTTTATCTGAGCTAATATGAAAATGCAACATACAGGCTTTGACCATGTGACACATAAACAGCATACAATAACAAAAACCTATGAAAAAGTTTGTTTTGCAGGAGTATGGACTACGTGGTTGACTTTTCTTATAAAGACTGAAAACTTTTAAATAACACAGTCACACAATATCTCACAATCTATTACTATGAAGAATCTAAACTGTACCATTGCTATACTTTCACCACTGGCTGCTATTCTCCCAAGCTTAGGTTGTCTACCAGAGGCATGGGAGCTTGAGGGTTTTGCACAGCTTCCATCAGGAAAGCGGGACAGGCAGTGCCACTGGAACATTTTAACCACCACCACAAAAAAACACAGACAGCTTCTTCCCCAAAGCTGTGAAAGCAATAGCCCCCCTGTAGTCCAACACTTACATCCCACCCCCCCCTACAGTACTCTCACACATGCACACCACTCCCTAAAGCCCCACATGTAGAAGATCCACACCTTCTCAAACACACACACACACAGACCTCCGTCCTTGCACTAGGATGCACTTTACCTACCCTGTAAATATTACTCTTCTTAGAATGTGTTTTCTGTCATGTTCTGTAAATATAGAGGTGTTTTCATATCTTATATATTTATATCTTTATTTTTGCGCATTCATGCGTGCCTGTGATACTTCTATCTTATTTGTGTGCTTAAACCGAGACTCCTAAAAATTTCGCTGTGCTTGCTTAGTGACAATAAAGATCTTGAAACTTGAATGTTTTTCTGGACAGAGATCTTTGATGGTATTCCAGGGGTCTGTTTGAGCCACTCTCCCAGCCTTGGAGGTCACAACCCTGAGTGCTCCGATTACCACCAAACCCCCACAACTTTTCTCGTTCCTCCTTTAGCTCTTCGTGTTTTTCTAGCTTCTCGTGTTCCTTCTTCTTGATGTTGCTGTCAGTCAGGATCACTGCATCTATCATTACTGCCTTCTTCTGCAGCTTGTTATCCACTACAATGTCTGGTTGATTAGCCATCACCAGATTATCAGTCCAGATCTGGATGATGACTTCCATCTTAACCCAGGTACTTTCAGCCCAAACTCAGTACAGATGCTCCTGTGTATTATTCCAACCAACTGGTTCTATGCCTTACTTTCTGCATGGCTGTCTCAGACGACTCTTTGCACAGCCTGCACCTGGGGTCCTGTCTGGTGTGGTAGACCCCCAGCTCCTATGGTTCTCATGTTTAGTGCCTCATGTTTAGTACTAAAAATAAAGACAAACAACTTTTTTTCCCCTCAAATCAAAAGGATTTTTAATCATTTCATTTTTCATTGAGACTTACATTCATATTAGTATGATGTAATTTGGTACAGTTAACACTGCCGATGAGTGGGTTTTTTTTTTATCCCCCCCATTCTCCCTCTTCATATGATTATACTGCCAGAAAAAAAGTTTCAACTGAATTTTTTTAGCATCAGTCTGTTTTTTTCTTAGAATTGCTGGCCCCGTGCGTTGGAATTTTAACAAAATGTCAGAAAGCAAAACAAGCAGAAATAGTCACTTCTGCCTTTAAAGGAAAAAACAACAACAAAAAAATACATTTTGACACAAAACAACAGACTGAATACCCAAATGATACAGATTAATACATACAGAGTAACAACAAACATGATATACATTTATAAAAGCACATTCGTATTAATATTTGATGCTTTGGAATGAAAAACAGCAGCAGAGTCTCATCGTGAACAACCATCAGCCCTCTGCACATTCCGCTTATATATTATGTTAATTTTCAACTTGTGCCATTAATATAAATGAATCATTCATCAACCCTCCCCCCAAACCTTCCCATTACACATAAAATAAATACGAAAAACAAGTGATTTGATTGGTCCGTGAGGTAAAACGTGAAAGTAAAAATAATAATAAAAAAAAATGGTTGGAAATATTTTCAGTGAGACAAAGAACTATAACAAAGAGGTGAAGGAAAGGCTGGGGGGGGGGGGGACTAAAGAAATCAATGAAAAGCGATTGTGACCGCAGGTAAGAGAGCATGAAAGAAAAACACACTCGCACACACACACACGATCACACTCACACAGTTCAGTCTGCCGTGTAATGACTGAACAAATCCCCAGGCTGGAATCTTTACAAAGCCACTTGATGGATGATAATATTTACATTGAGTTGATGATTAAATGACTTCATACAAACACAGAAAAAGAAAAAACATATAAACCAATAGCAACTAGATGAAATCTTCATATTCTCTTTTCAATCCTTAAATCTCTCTTTTTTTTTGTTGTTCTTCACTGAACTGTACGCTGGAGGTGGGCAGAGCCTGGAGACGGAGAGCGGGGTTCATAACAGTGATGACGGAGATCCTCAAAAGCAACGAGCAACAGCATGAAAGCTGGGCAGGCGTGTAAGTTTGTCAACCAGTAAAAAAGAAAAAGAAAAAATCAAGCAGGTAGCTTCTTTGCTGTTGCTGCTACAAGAAGAGCACTTCAAGAAAAAAAAAAAAGAATTGCCTCCTGTTCCGGTTCAAAATCAGACCAATCCAACCTGCTGTTGTTTAGAGGTCTGGTGAGGGAGAGCATGCGTTAGTGGGTAGAATTAAAAGAGCACTTCAAAAAACAAGACTGCCAGCTTGGATTTACACATGACTCCAAAAAAAAAAAAAACAAGTTCAGGGATGCACACTGTAACGTCAATCTGAGGAGTGTGTCTAGCAGAATGTGTCAGGTGGTAGAAGCAGCACGAGTAGTGGTCAGCAGGTAATTAGAAAGGGAGAAATCCAGCAAAGTGGTTTCCCCGAAAAGGTGTAGCGGATTATCTTTTTTCATTCTTTGTTCATAATTGGTTGTGGTTGGTCTGCTTTAATTTTATACAGCAGTGTTTTTCTTTACTTTTTTAAGGTTTATGCTTTAACAATGGATGTGCACGAGCCTGCAGGTTTGAGATGTCTCCCTGCTCTAAAACACTCAATTCAAATGAACTGGATCTCCTCAGCAGCATATTGTCAAGTTCTACACAAGCTTGTTAACGAGCCATTCATTTCAGTCTGGGGTGTTAAAGCATCTCAAACCTGCAGGACATCCATGGCTTAAACCCTTTGAGTGAGCTTCCATGTTGGCTGGAGTGGTAAAGGAATTAGCAGCCATGTTCAGTTTTTTTTTTATAACACCAGCTGTTTGCAACTAATCGCCAAATCTGATCAGCATTTCATCAGTGTAGGGTAATCTTTTACTTATATAAACACAGCTGTCATGATAATCATGCTACTATTTTTTTTTTTTCAAAGAAACTTGTTTAATTTTCCTTTTATTTCTCTCAGTGTGATTGTCACCCTTTTCCTCTCTCCCAGTGTTTGCAGCACCACTCAGACAGTCGCACAGATAGGCAGTGAATTTTAAGAACGATCTTGATGTTTATTAAACTGGCCGTTTTTGAACCAGTGAGATTTTTTTAAATTTTTTACTACAGCCAAACGTGAAGCAAAAGTTTTTTTCTTTTTTTTGACCGTAGAAACAGAAGAAAGTAAAGAAGGAGGGAGGGAATGGTAGAGAGGACACCTCTCAGAGGCTCTGCGCCCCCTAAGGCCCAATGTGGGCTCAGTCCTGTCCAATCTGGCCCAGTGTAACCCTGGTTTTGTTAGGCCAAATTCATTCCAGTCTGAACTGGTCTGATCTGGTCTAGCAAGGCTCCAGGCCAGGATTTCTTTTTTTTTCTTTTTTTCTTTTTTTTTTTTAGAAGAGTGCTTTGGATCCTTGGTTCTCAAACTCTGACCAGGCATCGTTCAGTTCCATGAAGATCATCTTAGCGTATTGTTCGTAAGGCTGACCTGTAGCCTGCAGAGAGAGACAGATTCACACATAAATAAAGGCTAAAGGAGCAGTTTCCTGCTACGCAGCATGGAATACTGTACCTTATCTGGATGGACAACCAGTACGGCCTTCCTGTAGTATTTCTTCACTTGGTCAGGTGTCACCAGGTCAGCCATGCCCACAGGCTTCCAACGGGTTTCACCCTCCCACAACACTGTGTGTAGAGTTGAAAGCAGTGCTCGGATGTTTCGCTCCTTCCCCTCAATCCAGTCCAAAATCTATAGCATCACAATGAAACAGACTTTCAGTCAAATCAGCCCATTAGGCAAATAAGTAATGGAAGAGACCGATGAGGTGACTCAGATCATCAAACTGTCCAGTCTATAAGCCAGAGGACAAAGGTCATTTAGTCAGTACCAGTAAACCTCTCACTTTATTTTGTTACCTGTACTTTAAGAGGATCCATCTCTTTCGTGATCTCCTGTCTTCTCATTTCAGCAATGGTCCTTGGTCCCTTCCTATCGGGCTTGGAGGAAAAACCCTGAGTGCACAGCAGGTCCTCAAAATCATCTTCTTTTACTTTTGGTTTGGGCCCTGCAATTACAACAGAAAGGAAAATTAAGGTGAAGCATAGACATAAATAGATGCAAGAATCAAATATCTACGGAGAGGCCTGAGGAGATTCTTTTAAACCCCCTGATAACTGACAAAAACGCAAATATTACCATATCCAGGCCCACGAACTCCTCTATCCTCTCTGCCGCCGATAACACTAGTAAAGTTAAGGTTGTAGTTGGGTTTAGAGGGCTGTGTGCCTGCAGGCTGAGAAGCTGAGGATGTTTTGGGTGTTGATCCGGACATCCAAGGTTTACTCTGGGCTGAGGTGGGTCTTCCAGACTGCCAGGGTTGAGCTTGAGGCTTAGCAGAAGAGGAGGAAGCGGAGGAAGAAGGACCTTTTGTGCTAAAGGAAGAACCGCTGGAAGAACCTGCAAGGAAACATGGAAAGATGACAGTTAACTGGGATGAATTAGTCACACTTTAAGTTTAAAGCGGGTATTTAACGGACTGCTCGGCTCAGCACATGCAACTCCATATCAGACTAAGTCTTTTACCTGGTAAATTGGAGCCTAGGTTTCCAAGGTCTGCAAAAGGGTCGAAGGTCTGAGACTTAGCTTTTGACATGGATGACGCACCAGAAGCTACAAACACAATGACAAGATCTAAGTAACAATTCATTTACTTTCATAAGTATCCAGTTAATCTAAAATGATAAAATATTCAGTCTTCTACAAACTCCTAAATGAAGTTTCGCCACCCACCTGTGTTGGAATAGCTGGGTTTGCTGGCAGTGGCGCTCATACCAGTAGTGGTGCCAGCTGCCCAGCTGTCCCACCCACCAAGCAGGTCTGGTTGGCTGGCTGATGATGTCATCTTAGGGGTATCTTTCACAAGCTTATCTGCAAAGACAAACATCCAGAGTATCGTCTGTTCAGTCTCTCTTTCCAGATAGCAGAGCAACGCTGGGCAGCAGGGTTGTAACGGGAGAGGATGTGCTTACTGAGGTTGAAGAGGCTGGTGTTGGAAGCGGGGGTGGTGTTGCCGTGAGCTGAGCCAAATCCGCTGGTTGCTGAACTATCGGAGCCCAACAAGTCCCCAAACAGGTCCGGTCTGGAGGCTTGTCGAGACGAACCGACACTGGAACCGACACCGGACCCGGACCCCATTCCGAATGGATCAAACAGGTCGCCCATGGCTGCAACAAACAGGAAGTAAAAGTAGGAGGAAATGCATTAAAGAAAAAAGGAAGAACGTAATGTTTCTGTAATAATGCGATCAGCATCGCTCTTTACGTTTTGAGTCTGGTGTGGCTCCACTGGTTGTTCCACTGAAGAACAAATCCTCCTGCACTGCTCCTGTCTGACCAGCAGGTGGTGCAAACAAGTCGTTGAGGAGATCACTGTTGCTGGAAGCCGCTTTCATTCCTCCCTGCTCTCCTGGATGAGGATCAGAGGACGTGGCTGAGGACACGGGAGGAGTTTCAGGGTCTGAATTCAAACCCAAGAGGTCGGCTGTACCGCCGAGAGGAGACTCCTGGACCGCAGGAGGTGGAGTCTGGTGGGAGAGAGGGATGTCAAGAAAAGACAAAAGAAAAATATAGTCATACCATAATGAAGGAATAATGAGATACAATCAACAATCTGAGATTTTCTGCACCTGGAAGTCGGCATCGAACAGATTCTCGCTGTGGTCACGTGAAAGTGCTTCTCCACTGGTGGCAGAATAAGAGTAAGACTCTCCCTCTGACTGATCACTCATGTCCTCCTGGTCATTCATGCTTCCTCCTCCTTGGCTGTCTGCAGCATCCTGAGGGCCATGCACATCTAGAAATTCAAGAAACAAGTCAGTGGAGATTTAAAGTTAATTTGGAATCAGTCAGTGAGGTTAATGGTAAATTAATAAGACTAGAAAAAAAATTACCTTCCCAATCTAGTGTCTGGAAGAAGTTGCTGGGGTTGGCATCGTTGCCCACAGGAGATTCTGGTTCCGTTGTAGGAAGAACTTCTGGGGTCTGAGCTGGCTGCGGTGACTCTGAGTCATAAAAAGCGGAGGAACCTGGCTGCCGAGGCAGCTCAGGCTTACCTGTGGTGATAAAGGATTACAAGTGAACTGGGGCTGATGGAAAAAGTGGAAAATAACTGAGAAATGGAGGGATACATTGAACTAAACCTGACCATAACGCGTATAAACGCGTAGCTTGGATAAGTGAAGGCACTTACCAAACTTGCTGAGGATTTCCTGCTGTTCATCACGAGACGAGAAAAGGATTTTGGGGTTGAGACCTTTGGTTTGGAAGCTGTCCCACGGAGGAGTCTTGGTGCTGGGTCGGTCCCTGGGTTCCACCTCGATGTCCAAGTTAACCTGGAATAAGTCTGGGTATTTCTCCTGGATGTCACAGGCGTCCAAATCATACCTGAGAGGAGAACAGGTGGAAGAAAAAGCCAAATTTATGAAGACAGAAAGCAGCTATCTTGTATAACTGTAATTATTTCAAGACCTGAGTCATCTGTCAGTCAGTGCCATCAGGCAATAATACAATTTTCAGCAGTTCTTTGTGGCTTCAGGCAGTATACATACTTGGCAAACTTGACAGTAGTTGCGTTTCTGGGCACAAAGCCTGTGTGAAACTGGATCTGAAACATTTTCATGGATGCCATCTGAAACAGAGTTTTGCGAGATTTAAGATATGAATTTCTCATATTCATCTTCACCTTTCTTTGACATTCTGAAAATGACTTTGAGGCATATAAGGTTTTTGACTTGGGATGTCACAGGTATTTGCTCGAAGCCTCAAACAGTACAGCACCAAAGCTCCCGAAGAGCCAATTTCCACACGAAGGAAATGAAAGATCTGTTGCACTCGGGCTCGTGGGCTTCTATACCTTTGCCTGTAGACGTCCTCCCAGTGTAGATCTTGCATGATAGATCACCACCAGCACATCTCCTTGAACTGTTACATTGAGAGGAATCTCTGCTCTCCCATCTTCCATCTTAAAATCCCTGGAAGGAGAGGAGGAAGGGCAGAGAATGAATGGTTTCTATAGATTCTTTGAATAAAGAGCAACCTCAAACGCCACCGTGTCGTTGGCAACAAACTTACTTCATTTTGTCGTACTCCTGCGATGTAGTGAGGACTCTCTCATCTCCGACATAAACTTCACAGAAGGGCCTGCAGCCGTTACGCTGCTTGTTAAACAGCGGCACCGGTGTCATGATGATGGAGTGAATAATCACAGGCTTGCTGTGAGGGATGATGGGCTCCTCCGCCATCATGTCGCACATATACTCAATGTACCTGAGCGTCAAAAGGAAGATAGAGAGCTTGTAAAATGATCCATATAGGTGATTCAGACTGGTGAGTCCAAACTTTTTTTTAAGTTTGTGTTTTTTTAAACACTTTTTTTTATTTTACCTCTTGTGTGACGGTGCTATGCCAGGCGGGCAGCGTTTCATTGAGAACATGTAGACAGCTGCTTCGGCTGTGGTAAAAAGGCGACAGAAACACAGGAAGGAACAGACGGCCACTGCTGACGCCGCTCTGCCATCCTACACAAAGACGAGGAGAGAGGAACAATTTAAGCTTCTGACATAGTTTCTCTTTTGTTCCTCTCAGTATAATTCAAAATCTAAAGTCTTCACATTTTCAGCTTGATTTAACATTCAGAATTTAAATTTTCTTTCTATGCAGATGTGTACGTTACACAATAGCCTGACATTCGCTTCCCAGAAAACTATTTGATGGAATTATTTCACATAAGTTGTCCTAATTGACTCCACTGTCTTGTTTAAAAAAAAAAAAAAAAGTTGTGTAAAACGGATAAACATGCAAATACTTTGATGAAGATGATGGCTTTTTCTAAATCTTTGCACCAAGTTTTTAGGCAAGGCAAGTTTATTTGTAAAAGCAAATTTCATGTACAAGACAATTCAAAGTGCTTTACATTAAACAGTAAAGCATTACACGTGATCCAAAGAAAGTATCAAAAAGTAGCCAAACACAGCAACAAATAGCAAAAATCACAGTAAAATCATGATATAAATTAAAGTAAAACGATTAAATGCAAGATAAGTTCAAAGTTACCGTGCTGGCTTTATGCATAGGTGCATAACAAAAAAAATTTTTTTTAACCTGGATTTGGTGAAAGTTTAATCTCCACTGGCAGTTTGTTCCACTTGTTTGCAGCATTTTAAACTATTTCAGTGGAACATGAGAGGAGATTTACTGACTCCACTAATTAATCTTGTCTGGGGCCTTTTTGTTTTAAGTTATTTCTGTACCAGTGTGTTATTTTTCCCAGTACCCCAGCAGTGAATGACCTAGAGTTTATGTGCTTCATTATTAGACTTCCAATAGTTACATAAAAATTAGGACAAAGACGGTTAAAACAAATTGGGGTATTAGTTTAAGAATAAAGTGTCAACTCAAATTTCATAATCATTACTGCTGTAATTTGTGTAGAAATGCTGATGAATGTAAAGCTCCAAGTTATCTTTATAGTTTTGAGAATTTATGAACAGACTCAAACATTTCAAAGGCCCTCGACACATTCTTCTTCAGGATCTTTTTTCTGATTTAGAGTAATTTCAGTAAAACAGGCTGCTGTTTGGCATTTTTTGCCTCCACCATCGGCTTTCCAAACACAGCCAGAACTGTAACTTTTCAGTCACCATTCTTTGAAAAAAAACAACACTAAGAAACTCTGCAGAGATTACAGCGATTAAATAATTGTAGTTCTTTTGTGGAGCGAAAGCTGTGGTGCTGAAGAATAAACCGAGCTTGCTCCAAGGACTAGTTTACTTACCAGACAGTGCACTATACAGATGTTCCTCTGGTCCTGTTTCAGCCACTGATGCATGTTCTTACAGACGTTGTAGAGACTGCGGAGGTTGGGGGCACGGCGGACCTGCCAGTTACACTCCGAAACCTACACACACGCAACAATAAAAGTAGCAAACTCGTAAAGTTTAACATAAACAGCAACGATAGACTGATGTAGAAAAGCAGAGATGCAAATAGAGATACGGCAGCTGCTACTGTGAAGACTAAAACTAGCAAGGAACGGCTGTAGTTTTACCCGTGCTAATTCCACGCACTGACACACACCCCCTGCCATAAAGACACGTTCAGAAACGCACAATTCCATGCACATGATCCATACCCTGTTGTGGAATCGAGAAGGCCGGTACGATCGTTTGGAAAGGTTGAACACGGCGTAGTGGCCAGCGTGACGCGAATCCAGGAACAGACGAACATCCTCAATGTTGTTCTTTATCGCTGACTCCACCCCTTCAGCTGGGAAAGACATAACTACACACACACACACACAAACAATTGAATAGGTAACTAAATGTTTCTAAGTGAAATATGATGTCACATCACTGTCATTTAAGTCACTTTTGAATTGGCTCATTAATGAATTCATGTTCACAAAAGCAGTGACAGAAAGTTAAAAAAGTGGTTTCATGGAGGCTGATATCTCTACCTGCTATTCTGGAGGTGATGTAGGAAATATCCAGGTCTCCTTTGGCATAGCTGCAAAAGAAATAGCAAGTGTATTTAGAATAGGAGCTCACACACACACACAAACACACAGCACATCTGGGAGGACAAACACAAATCAGCGATCTCTACAGGAGATAATGGGGAAAGTAAATTAGTTGGAACTAATGCCGGAGAGCACACGGCTATCAAACAGCTAATCTGACTACATGGACTGGTTAAGAAACAAAACAGAAAAGCAAAAAAAAACTTTGTGTTAAGCTAAACTTATGTCATCTTGGTTTTCAAGGCTTTCCTACAAATTAGATTAAGCCAATCCTCAGTTCATCCATCCACTGAGGCTTTAATGCAGCACGAGCATCAGGCAAAACACTCACTGCTGCCAATAATCCCGCCGTGTTAAGAAGTGATGGTCGATAAAATATCAAATCAAACTTACAGTAGGTACAGTTACACTGGTACATGACAGGAAGAAGAGAAAATGAACAAGGCATGATTGCTTTTGTGTTGGTTTTTTTTGTTTTTTTTTAACTGTATAGCAACATTTAGTAGAGAAAGCAAAGAAAATGAAACATTTATGCTGACGACAGCCAATCTATCTGTGCGGTATTAGGACAGAGGTGATGCTGGTTAAGGCACATGTAGCTGTAATGGTTACTCAATATGCAGTGGAGCCATATCAAAAATTTTAATTACCGCTCACTCATTCACACTGGACAGTGACTCCCAACTACATTAACTGGCCATTTATAAAGATATTTTTGCATTAGCGAAAGATTTTCTTTCTTTTGGGATTTTAGTGAATACTCATGAGCATGTTGAGTCATCTAATTGTCTAAAAGCATAAAATGTGTTTTGCTGCACACAACTGGCTACTAAGCAGGCAATGACATTTAAAATGCCTGTTTAAAGTGTTAAATAGATCAGCAGTACTATAATGACCTAAAATAGCTGCATCCAGATGTTTGGTTACACATACGCGATTGTTATGGATGTTAATGATATTTAATTTCCTGTAGACCCAGTATGAGAAATCAGTTTTTAGTTCATTTCCAGCTGACCCTCCTACTTCTCCTTTGCAGTCTTATTATGGGCGGCTGTAGCTCAGGTGGATAGAGCCGTCGTCTACTAATCAGGAGGTCGGCGGTTCGATTCCCCTGACTACATGTCGA
>JBBBVU010000012.1:5918700-5932826 GCA_037177055.1 Atherinosoma microstoma
AACGACATGAAACATTGTGAAAGTCGACTGCTTGTGAAATTCAACAGGTTCATCTCTCTTAATCTGTGGGCTACATGGTGTACCCATGTTGCTAGGTCTTATTTTTTATTAAATAAAAAGGAGCTCCAGGTCATGTTCACTTGATGAAGATTTCCCCCCGTGGTGATATCTATTTTTAGAGACGTAATCATTTAGGCTATTTGCACAACCGTGTCGCACTACATGTGAATATAGACATACAGTCAGGTAGGTCCAGGTGTCGCCTCTGGTCATGCATGTTATTGAAACTGATCATAATAAGGTTTTGCTGTCTTTAAAACGTCAGCATTGAGGGTTTATATTGCAACTTCTATCATTTCTGTTGCATTACCTTCACTCTCCCCAGCTGAGGAGCTGCATCTAGAAGTGTTGATTGGCTACACAGCCCCTGACAGCCAATCGGTGGGGGCTGTAGGTGGGACATTGTCATACAGCCTAGAGCGATGCCTTCAGGCAGAGAGAGACTGCTGTATGAGAGCCAAAGGAGCGCGTTTTAAAATAAACTTATTTTATCTGCTATCGGTGGGAAAAACGGGCAATACCGATTATTATAAAATTGCCCAATATCGGCCAACATTATCGGCCATGTCGATTATTGGTCGAGCCCTAGTGTGCAGCAACTGTGTGATGCCATCAGCTCATATGGAGCAAAGTCTCTGATGAATGTTTCCATCACCTTGTTCAATCTATGCCATGAAGAATTGTGATAGTCCTGAAGGTAAACGGGGTCCAACCTGACTCTAGCAAGGTGCATGCAATAAACTGAGTGCAAACACAATGCACTGAAAGAGACTGTTTTCCTTTGCGGAACATCCATGTGTGTGGTTCAATAAAACTGTAAACAGACTGAGCACAGTGTGTAAGTTCACTGCAGCATCTTGTAAAACTTGATATTTCTCCTGAAAACTGTTAACTGATATTTGAGTGTGTGGGGGTACCTCATCCTCCACCATGGACCTCTTCTGTGCAGACCAGCTGTAGTCGGGGCGATGCGACACTGTGGTGGAGCTGCCAAAGTCACACAGCTTGATGGTGCCCTGATTACTAATCAAGAGGTTCTCGATCTGCAACACATCAAAGGGGATGAATTCATTACTGCTGCATGTCACGTTTTTTTTGTTTTTTTTAAACCATTCATCAGGCCTTTCGGTCATTGTTCACTCATCCACTCTTTACGGACAGACCCACCTTGAGGTCTCTGTGGATGACCGGAGGTTTCTGTTTGTGCATGTGCTGCACAGCGCGACATGCCTGGTAGAAGATTTTCAGCACGGTGTCGCATGACAGAGGAGCTTTCTGCTCTACCCGGTTTATAAAGTCCACCAGCTGACCTGAAGTGGAAAAGACACAAACACAGGACTGAGCCGAAGCCTAAAAGATAAAAGTGGACGTCTTGTATCATGTGAAAAAGTGGCTAATAACACGATCCAATGAAAAGGGCGTCTCACACACATAAATCAGACTCAGATAGCGGTAGGGGCTCTGACACATTTTTTTTGTATTCAGTAGCAGAACCTACATTAAAAATATAAATGTAATAGTTTGGCCAGCTTAAATTTCTTCCATATTTTTGTTACAAATAACGTGCAATCTTTTTTTTCTAGAGTCAAAGGAACCACAGAAAAGGAGAAGGACAAGGAAAAACGGAACATCTGTTTAAGAAAATAAACGCCTTATGAAGAGTTTTATGTATCTTGAGGATTTTCTTTTCTATGAGGTCATTTCTGTGTTACACTGTGAAATGCAGACGTGTGGCTTTGCTTATATTGCGTAAAATCAATCAAAACTTGAAAAGCATGTCTACAGGGAATAAAAACCACAAACAGGAAGCTTGCATCACTTTCGGTTCGGGTTACTGAGAAACCGTGCGGCTGCTCTTATGTCTGATGAATGAATAAAACAGCAGACCTGCTCCGAAGAAGCAGAAAGAGGAAGAAGAAGCAGATAGAAGACACACGACGACCATGCGTGGAAGTGCATGTTAGTATTTACCTTTACACAGCTCGGTGAGGATGAGGAACTCGGCTTGCCCGGTGTCGGACTCTTCCTTACTGATGGAGGCAGCAGAGGAGAACTGGACTACGTTCGGATGACCCGACAGCTTTTTCTGTGGAGCCACAAGGTCAAGGAACACACAAATCAAACACTAATGTTATTTCAAGCCTTTCATTAATCATAACTGACTGATGCTGCCAGTTTAGTTTGTCTAATGTTTTAACTAAACAAGGAATTTGTGCAAATCTTGGGAGTTTTGCCAGTAGATTTAGCTCGTTTTCAGTCTTTGCTAGGCGAGAGTCCAGCTGCCTCACCAGATGATGTCAACCTAAAATTCTTTCATCTTATTCCAGATAAACACTTAATTACCGATTTAGGCATCAAATTGCTTCTGAGCTATTCATTTTCTATCCCGGTCCTTAGTTTTTCTCAAGCATGAAACAAAGCTAGAATAAAACTAAACACTGTAAATACATATTAGTTCCTGTAATACACATTAGGACATTGTATGGTGTCTACATTTTAAACTACAAGTAATCTGATAATGATAGTAAACTATATGAGAAGTGCGTTCCAAAACCTTGCAGAAACGTTGACATCTGCTGAGCACAAAACAGAAATGATCCATTATGTTTCTAACAAAAACATGTCTTTTAGTTACAAATGAGAAAGGATACCATGAAGCAGACTTCTTGTATGATTTCCTTGTTTTTCTCCTCCTCATTGGACAACAGCCTCTGAAATAAAAAGAAACATTTAAACAGATCGGTTTGTGCTTTCATCCTTTATTCATAATGCTTTTAAAACCATTAAGCTGATTCCTAAACTTATAAATGACACAACAGAGCATCTGATGTAAATGCAGTATTAAAGAGAAGACACCACTCATTAATGGGCTCCAAATTCTTCATACTTATGAAAAACAGATTACTTAAAGACATTTCTCCATGTTTTTATTTCATTTAGTTATCCATCAAAAAATCACAAGATATGGACGGAATCATTAGCATGTAGCAGATGACAACTTCACAACAAAAACTCCGAACTTTTTCTCTATAAAAATTACAAAGTCAAAGATTTTGATGCAATTTCCCCTCGGGGATCAATAAAGTATAATTCATTCATTAATTTTTTTTTTCCTTCATTAAAGCGATTAAAAAAAGAAAGAAAACTAAATAAAAGAACAGCAAATATCAACATTGGTGTAATCATTATTGTATGACTGGGCCAAAGTTATAAACTTTCTATAATAAAGTGTGATGTCCAATTATTTGGGTCTCACTATGTTTAAGCTAACATGTCACACACTGATATTTAGAAATATTTACATTGTATTTACTGTACATTAGGCATTCCTTAGTGTGAATGGGCTCTAAATTAACACCTGTCAACCTGCCTCATGCGGGTAAACATTCATTTTTTCGAGTATAAATGAAAACTTATAGACCATTTTGGGACGATGAAAGAAGCTAATCATTTTAGTTATTTGACCTGGCAGTGCTGTCACTACATTTCCCATGAACACCGTTACATGACACATCATACATCCATTGGTTGCAGCAGGCTTACTTTAGCATTCGGTGTGTCATTTACATGCTACTGCCTGCAAAAAGCAGCTGAATGAGAAGCAAAATTTGAATTTGTGACGTGGAGAGTGAAAAACAGAACTGTTGTAGTGGCTGGACAGTGTGAATAATGAGGCTGGTTAGAGGATAAGAGAGGGAGTAGGGGAAAATGTTGACGGCAAAAAAAGAAGCAAAAGCCACAGAGATCTGGCATGCAGACAGTTTACGCTCACGCAGGCCAGAGTTTGTGCATGAACACTATAATAATGCAAGCTAAGGGAACTGAGAAGTGAGTGGTGCAGGTTCAGACAGAAACACCACAGCTCTGATGAGAACTCTGAGGATACTTCATTACGTATCAATTAAATGAGGAGTAAGGGTGGACTGTTTTGTTTAGATTATTGTATTTTTTTGTTCAAAATGTTGGACAGCCCAATTTTTCCTTTTAATTTAAGTTTTTTTTTTTTTTTTTTTTATCTATAAAGCTAAAAGAGTAAAAACAGAGCTCATGTTCATGATTTGGGGCATCATTTTTACGAATAGTCATGTTTACTTAAAAAAAAACAAAAAAAAGAAAAGTTAAATCAAAACCGTGGAATACTGAGTCAGTTTATGTTTAATGGCGACTTTAACGGATACATGTTCATCTTACCTTGAGGGCATAATCTTTACCGCTGCTCATGTCCTGGGCTTCATACACAAAGGCAAATCCACCTTAAAAAGAAAAGGACATTTTTACAAAAATGCCATTACATCAAAATGCTTCGCACTGGAAGTTTTGCATCTTCAGTGTTTTGCAAGAAGTGTACAACGCAGATCAGGATGTGTTGTAATGCAGCCCAACGCAACAACCGTCTCCAATCAGCATCACATTTCTGTTCAACTCTGGGCGGATTACATGTTAAAGTGGTGACTAAAACATTCTGAGAAAGTACTGCGAACCAAAGAGAGAACATTTCCAACAGCTAATTTCTATAAATAATCAATAACAATTTCATTCTGCGGGAAGCTAAATCAATGGCGTTATACCTGATGGCCACAGAGAGCACCTTTCTGCAAATCCTTCCACTAACATTCGAGCTTAGAAGTAACACTTAACCACAGTCTTATATTTGATCACTGAGCAGCCGCGACAGAGTTTGAGCTGAGATCTGTGGCTGGAAAACAAACCTTACCCTGGCAACATTTCTGTCTCCGGCTCACTCGGTTCTAAATACATGTTTTCACTGAAGCTGGAATGTGAACAGCTGATCAGAGTCGCTGCAATCATAAGTTATCTATCAAAGAGCATCAGTTTAAACTGGTCTCATCCGCCTGTCAACGAAAAAAACTGGATGTATGGACTACAGCATCAAGCCTCGTTACAAGGCTTAAAAGTCACTGAGGCTGGTGGACTAAAAGAACCATACTCAGCAAGTCGCAGTTCAAACAAGAAGTGGGAAAGGTTACCATAGCGATGAGTAAATCAACTACCAGCCTTAGTTTGCGCTGTGTAAAACCAAAAGAAAATGCTCAAGATGCTAATCTTTAACACTGTTTGGACGTGGGGAACTCTGCCCAGGAGTGTGTACAAGAGTCTGACCTGGTTTGGGAGTTAAACCTGCAACCTAATAGTCATGCACACACTCATCTTTTGAACATGAGATGGACAACACTTGTTTTATTGGATTGTTGAGCTGAAGTTTTACACTGAACAAATCCTCCACTTTACTACTCACACTTGGCTTAAAGTTCAACAAACAGTTATCGACCCAGTGCATAATTTATTGCCCATTACAGGAATAATACATATAGAAAGCAAGTGACTCCACTCAAAATGCAAACTCATGTCTGTGAGGATCACATGTCTTCCTGTTCAGTGCCGGGGAAAAAGGGCAGAGATCTGAAAAGTTCCATTATGTTTGCTTCCAAGCCTGTCCAAGAAGAATACGCCGTTATCACACACGAATTTGCATGGGGATTTGAAAAGGGGAGCGTTTTAGTGGAAGATGACATCTACTTTTACCACCTGCTTGTATTTCAAAAGTCTTGTTTTTACAAATAAACCTGTTTCGGGGTAGGTGCGAACACAGTGTTGCCATCTTACTGATCACACTGTTAAGTGTGGATTAATCATTGTTAAAAGAAGAATATACAAACAAAATGTTAAGAAATTTAATAAGCAGTTAACTGTTTGTCCCACTAAACTGGTGCCAACATTTAATTTGTGAGCATTTCTTTTCTTGAGCTCAACAAGTTTGAGAAAACCCAAAATTAGAAATCATCACCTCTAATATAATGTCTTTATAACATAGATATCCAATAGAAGTGTTGTTTCCCATTGTAAAACAATTGGGACTGAACACCTAAGAATGGGTGAGAGTCACCAAAAAACGGCACTTCAGGGGGTGAAATCTGTAAGATTGAGTTAACGATTTCCTAATTTCAGGTGGATTGAGGTGGCTCACACTGGCCAACTTCATCAATGTTAGTCAAGTATTTTATCAAGAACTGCTTGACCTGTTATGTGTTAGTCGTGAGAATTAATAAAGAAAAATAGTCATTCACTTATCAAAAAGCATAAATGAGCTTCCCTACTTCCACTGGGAAAAGACGAATATTTGCTCCTACACAAAAGTAACCACAAAGTCGGTTTTCAAATGTTCTGTAACCTAAGTCGCTGTACAAAAACATCTAGGAAGCTGAGCTATGTAGGAGCAAATGGGGGTTAACTGCTTTGTGGGAAAACAATCAAATAGATCTCCATCATATTTAATCCTTTTCTAAACGCAGTCATGACAGCAGCAGTCAGCTCTGGACTAATTCTCACTTGTTGCCACAAGAAAACAATCCAGCAAAGCTTTACAAACGCTCTGATACTGATGTCTGTAAAATCAGCAAGTGGTTTTGTTGAATACACTGTCATCACTTTTATTTGAACGTCGCTGTGCCATCCTGACAGATACTATGATCTTTTTCTTAGCAATATAAAGAAGGTACGCGGCCAACTAGTTGGTTCTCAAGAAACGAAAGAAAGATAGATACTTTATTGATCCCAAGGGAAATTGAAATAGATACGACCTGCTTTTAGCAGACGCAAGTCAAGTTTTCCCTCACTCACACATCACGATCTGAAAGTAAATTAAAAACCCAATAACATGCTCGGAACCAAACTATCAACCGTTGTTTATTTGGTGACTCACAGCACTGCACTTGCTAACGCCGCTGACTACCAATATAGGTATGTTGCTAGCGGGTTAGCCGGTTCGGCTACCTAGCATGTTTCCTCGCAAAACATAATCGCTGTGGTATCCCATCTCACCTTCGGCGATCACTCTCTTGATCCTCAGTTTCATGTCACCGAGCTCAACGACCTGTCCTACGAAGTCATTCTGGTCCCGACTGGCCCCTCCGGACGAGCCGGGCCCGGCTAGGAAATCAAGTGCCGACTGGAACAGGGACATCTTTATTCAGCGCCCGTTTCCAGGCAGCTTCCGGAAAGGGGAATGAGCGATCTTAGTTCCCGCAGGCTGAGCTGATGTTTGTGATGTTAAAAAGTCTTATGATCAAGTGATATTATTATTTCACTGGAAGCAAACATTCTCTTCCTGCTGCTACACCGACGAGGCCACCATCATCACAGTGCTGACTTCCGTGAAGAGTGACGACGTTGGAGACAACTCGATCATGTGACGTTGAAATTAAAAAAACACGACTTAATATAATATAAATAAATGAATGAATGAATGAATAAATAGATAAATAAATAAATAAATAAATAAATAAATAAATAAATAAATGTCCCTGTGTGAAGATATGCTTCTTTGAAATTAAAATACGACTCAAATACGATTATTATTATTATTATTATTATTATTATTATTATTATTATTATTATTATTATTATTATTAAAGCACAGGATTACTGACTGGTGGAAATCATTTTTAAAAAACAACATAAAAGGTACCTACCTGAACAGCAAATTAGTAGGCCATCCTTAAAATGTACTGAAGATCTAAGTTTATAATAAACATTTCCTTCTTGCTGAATACAAACTTTTGTCCTAATGGCATTCTTTACAATGAAATAATTGGTTTATAAAATTGTGAAATCCCATAGTATACAAATTCACGTGTTATACTACCACCTACTGGATAAATATCTGTCAATGAGATGTGTTTGGTTTCCTATTTTCATGCTCTGAGCAAATGCAGACTTATAATAATAAATGAATTTCCACGATTGCACTCCTATAAACTTATGGAATGTGTGATGAAGTTGGAGAAAAACCATACACAAGGAGATCAAACAACACACAGTGAGGGCCCAGCAATAGTTGGATCCAGGAGTCAGAGAGGACCACTAGGTCCAATAGGTCTCTGAACAAACTGCTCTCCATCATGGACAATCTATCCCACATCCTCCAGGATACACGGTAGAGACAGCAGACCTAATTCTCCAACAGACTAATTTAGCTCCACTATCATATGGAAATCCCATAAATCACTCCCTCTATCTAAACTTCAGAAAATGTGTGTTTGATTGATTATTTCTCCCCCTTAATCATACCAATTGATGTTGTATTATACATAGTTGGAAAAATTAATGAATGAGGTATAATTTGTAAGCAGCGTGCTTCTGTAGAATGAGCAACACAGCTAAACTTGCGCGTAGTGCTTCCCCAGAATGTGCCAAAATTCTCTGTAATATTCTTCTGTTGGTATTCACTCTTATTTTGACAGTCAAATGCTGCCAGGTTTGGGTCAGTCACAGATGTATCACTGGCACCTGACTGGCAACCTACTAACTAATAGATGATGGCGGTTTCATATCTCCAAAATCTCCATCCACCAGGATGACAGCACTGTCCCTCACCGAATACCTCCAGAATTTGGGAGTGGAGACGATGGAATGGCCTGCTGTGACTCCAGACCTCAACCTGTGTGAACAGCTTCCTTTCCTAACAAGTTAAACCTCATTGTGAAGATGACTATCACATTCCTGTACGGTGCCAGTAAGAGGCGGTTTTTTTCCCCATGATTTCACACAGGCATTGAGCAGGACGACTCAGTATAGACTGGGGGTCCTTCAACCTGGCACTGTTATTCCAGTCGGTACTGAAGGGCTGCATGAACCAGCGGCTGTAAGTTCTTTGAATAACTACAAGTCATGTTGCGTTTATGATTATTGTTCACAGTGAATAATGAAATTATAGCTCGTTTTAAATAAAATGCTTTATTAGACTGACGCCAAACATTTGTTGTCTCTCGTGCTAATAATTAAAAGCTAATTTATGCTAAGGTGACCGTTTTGTTTAATGTATTTTAGTGATATTCACTTAGTGTTGTTTCATTGGGATAATTTCCCAGGGATCGTGCATGATTACATCCATCCTCTCGTGCGTACAGAGACCTGATGTAAACGCTTCCAGAGCTAAGCTTGGTGTTGAACATCTTACAGTAAATGTATTGAAGCCATCTGTCTCTTGTCTATCCCAGGCCCACTGCAGATGAGGAGAAGGAGGAATAAGGCCATAAAGGAATATCTCTAAACTCCACGCTTGCAACAACTGCAGTGATCCACATTATGTCAAAAACGGCTAATCTAAGTAAAGAAAAAAGACAATCCATCATTACTTTAAGAAATGCAGGCCAATCAATCCGTCAAATTGCAAGAGCATTGAATGTGTCTTCAAGTGCAGTTGCCAAAACCATCAAACGCTGTGATGAAACTGGATCTTTTGAGGACCGCCCTAGGACAGGAAGACCCAGACTCACCTCTGCTGCTGAGGATAAATTCATTAGAGATGCCAGCCTTAAAAATCGCAATTTAACAGCCCCTCAGATAAGAATCTACATGAATGCTTCAAAGAGTTCAAGCAGCAAACGCGTCTCAATATCTACTGTTCGGAGGAGACTGCGTGAATCGGGCCTTTCTTGTCAAACGTCTGCAAAGAAACCTCCATTGAGGGAAGCTAATAAGAAAAAGAGAATTGCTTGGGCTAAGAAACACCAGGAATGGACATTAGACCAGTGGAAATCAGTACTTTGGTCCAATAAAACCAAATTTGACATTTTTGTTGCAAATGGGCATTTCTTTTTGAGACGCAAGAAAGGGGAACAGACTGTATCCACATGTGAGCTTCCCATTAAGGAGCATGAGGTAGGAAGTGTGATGTTGTGGGGGTGCTTTGCTGGTCACTCTGTTGGAGATTTAATCAAAATTGAAGGCACACTTGATCAGGATCGCTGCCACAGCATTCTGCAGCAACACATCATCCCATCTGGTTTGCGATTAGTGGGACCGTCATTTGTTTTACAACAAGACAATGACCTAGAACATGCCTCCAGGCTATGTAAAGACTATTTAACAGCGAAAGAGACAGAAGGAGTGCTGCTTAAGATGACCTGGCCTCCACAATCCCCTGACCTAAACCCAGCTGAGATGGTTTGGGAAGAGTTGGAACGTCGATTACATGATAAACAGCCAACAAATGCTCAACATATGTGGGAACTCCTTCAAGACTGTTGGAAAGCCATTCCAGGTGATTACCTTATTAAACTGGCTGAGAGAATGCCCAGAGTGTGTAAAGCTGTTATTGAAGGTAAAGGTGTCTTTGTTGAAGAAACTAAAATCTGACGTCTTTTCTCCATTTTTATAAAATACTCTACGTAATTAATTTCGTGTGACCAATCTCTTGTCTGATGTATTTTATAGTTATTGGAAAATATTTCTTAACTAAACTATAAGTGCTGCTACTGCTGATAACAAAGTATAGCTTTTGGAAGGACCACAAGAGACCGGAGCTGCTGTGGAGAGGAAGCTTTGTTAAACGGACAAAATATAAACTGTGATGGAGTGATATCGGGGCACTTTTCAGGACAGCTTCACTATCACTTGGAAAATTCTAAAAAAAAAAAGAAAAGAAAGAAGAACCACCAAAAAAAAAAAACATGTTTGCTGTAAAGAATTCTGATTTAAGTTCATTCATATTGTATAGAGTTAGAAATGTCCTTTCTTATTCTGCAGTGCATACTGGGTCCAAATTTGATTAAGGTCTTAAAGGTACATTGTGTAACAAAACCAAAGGTCAGTGACTGAAAAATGTGATATATCATTTAAAACTGTGTCTCTATTGATATCTGATCACGTTACTAAAATAGCCGTTATGTTTGTGTTCTCTTAGAATGACACATTTTGATATACTCGTTGTGGGTCCACAGGACAGCTGCCATATTTGTGGCACTATTTTTACTATGATGCATCTGAACAAACAAACAGCTCAGTGTGAAGTGAGAACCACCTGAACTTTAAAAAAGAGCAGCACCGGCTTTGTTTGATAGTTTGCTAGAGCACCGTCTGTGCACAATATTGAAGTAGTTCCCTGTATCATTGCAGTTCATTGCATCAACTGAGGCCATTGGATCTACTTGTACATAAAAATGTGCTTATATCTGGATGAATTTTGGCAACTGACGTCCATTTACAACTGATTTGGCATTTGAAGTCATTTCTCTGCCCATCTTTACCACCAAATGTCAGTAATTCTTACACACTGTACCTTTAAGGTTGGGGATATAGGGTAGCAAAGTGAGAAACAAACTGTATAGTCACAACGTATTCAAAGCACGATCAGTGTTGGATTTATTCCGATAACATGGTCAGTGATGGTTTACTCAGTGGGGCTAATTTTCAAGGTAAAGTTAGATATTGTGGCTTTATGTTTGGTTAGGTCCGTCCGTCCATCCATCCATGAAGTTTAATTGTTTTTCTTTTTGCACTTGGTCAAATAAGGTGACTATAAATAGCAGTAGGATTTGTTTAGTATGAGAGACATGCCAAAAGGGCAGCCAAGCAAGTCTTTTTTTGTTCAAGCAGCATGATTATTCTGGATGAGCCAGGCCAGGCTTTTGAATCAAGCACCTGTTTTCAGTTCAGAAGGAATGGTCTGCAGGTTATTCTGTGACTTAAAGTCTTATAATCACATGATATAACCCTTTTGCTGGATGTAAACACACTCATTTTGACCAAATTTGATCTTAAAAGGGGAGTCCTTGAAAAAAAAAAATGTTTCTTTATAATTTTCAGGTAAATTGAGAAACACCCAAAATAAAAACTTAACTACTTAATAAAACCTCTTGTGAATACTGTATCTATTTTATGTTTTTTTATGTTTGATGTTTCTGTTGAATATTCTATATGCCTTGAATAATTTGTTAAATAAAGTTTATTATATAAAAAAAGAAGTAAATAAATCAGATTTTCATTTCAGAGAAAAATATATTAAATACATTTTCCAGAAAATGATTGGTTGTATTGGTGGATTAATGCCTTTGTTGCAGGGTAAATGCATTACAATACTTTAGTTTTAAGTTTCCCTTTAAATGTAGGATAAACATTTAGGTGAAATGCATTAAATGTGTCCTGACAACTTGTTGACCAAACTATATTTAGGCTCAAAGTTTAGTTTGTTGTTAGAGAATTGAACTGATAAAATAAGACATTTTTAATGAAAGCTGAACTTGTTTGCATGTGTTAAGGATCCCATGTCAACATTATGGTTTATACCGCCATCTACTGGATAGATTTCCCCAAAAAGATGTGTATGAGATTTTCCTCCCTTACTATGAGCATAGAGAGACTTTAAGAAATCCTGCAAATAATTATGTTTATCCTATCAACTTAGTCTTTTTCTATATGTTGAGTTTAATGTATTATTTATTAAATCAGCTGCAATACATGAAAATTGCATTCATGGTAGAACAGATGCTTCCACGATTCATGCAAAATACTATACGTTATCCATATAATGAGTTGTAAAATCGCTGTTCTGCATCAGACCATGCAGAAATAATGACAGACAAAAAAAAGAATAGTCACATTTTGAATACATGGTTTAATGCAAGTTTTAATCGGATCATTTATTTCCCATAACACACATAGTGCAGCTCAATATGCAGATGTATTATACCACATAATTCAGCATGTGTCACGTCCAATGACTGTAAAATGATTCATATTCTGAATGTCTTCAGTGTTTTTCTACAGTGCAGTGTCCCATTTTGATTGGCCCATTATATGGTTCCAGGGAAATAATGATCTAGATTATAGATGCTGCTGCAGTTTGTTCCAAAATATGATCTTTGAGTGACCCATAGGAGACACGAGCTGTTGTGGAGAGGGTGACTGGTTTTTGACAAAGAAATAAACTATAATGCGACAATAACAGGGTCCATTTTTGGTCAACTTCAGTGTCAGCTTATTCTGAAACAGCAAATGCCTGTCCCTCAGTTTTTAAAACACGCAATTTATTTTCCAAAACTTTTAAAAGTACCAGGGCACGGCAGAAGAAGACATTATGTGAAAGTACCGTTTAAAAGATCGTTGCGTAAACCCGGGTAATTTTGTAATCAAACTCAACAAGAACATGAGAGAAGACAACATCAGAGCTGGAACGACACCAATAGGCAACGAGGAGGGTCGTCACTTCCTCTTGCTGATTGGGCACACCTCTGAGATGATCCATTTTCCGGCTCTCTGATTGGTTGACACACTTCTTTTGAAGCGCCAAAAGCTAATTTATCATAGAGGAAGCGGGACCGACCTGTCGGCTGATGTGGGCCCAGTTTGCTAGGGACCAATCAAAACCCCTCATTTAAGCAGGGACGCTCCCTGTATACAAGCAAGCGAGTACACGGACTCCATTGAATGCGCGTTCACGAGCAGCTGACGTTAGATTTTTGACAAGTCTTTGGCTTGGTTGACGATAACTAAAATAATGATTTATTCCCTGAAGTTTAAAAGTTGTAAACATATTTACACTGAGAAAAAAGGATCAGTTTGTCCCTAATAATAAAACGTGATGATAAATGTCATGTATGATAGGCTTATTAAATGGAACTGTGGTAATGGGAATTTCTGAATGTTGTTTACCTTAAGAAACAATGTAGAAATGCCTCATGTTCAGTCAAAATCACAAATTCAAAATTCGCATGCTGCAAAAGTAGTATCAGTAAATATTAACATCTAATAAGTAACAGGTACAGGGAGCTTCTGGATCTATTCTAGGTAGCCTACATTTTAAATGTAAATCAGGATTACATATCGGGTAGGAAACTAAAGAAGAAATACAAGTGAAGCAGTATAAGTTCAAACAGCAGATTAAATACTGCCCTACACAGACCTGGTTGTAAATGCTCTATACCAGTTCCTCTCTTTCTCTCTACCGCTTAACGTAACCCCTCAATTTTTCATTCACGTTGATAGGGTTACTGTCCCTTTTCTTTGGGAGATCAGGTTTTAGTGACTGGTCACCTGGCCAAATGACTCTCGGTGGCCAAGTTGAAAGACTAGATGAGATGACTGTTATCAATTAATCTGTTCTAAAAGAAAAGGGTCATCTTACCTCTTCAAAACTGAGAGAATGGCCAAGTAGATGTGCTACGGGGACTGGGCCAAAGCGAGGACAATCCTTACACACACACACACACACACACACACACACACACACACACACACACACACACACACACACACACACACACACA
>JBBBVU010000012.1:5947727-5964149 GCA_037177055.1 Atherinosoma microstoma
GTGTCTTGCCCAAGGACACTTCGACATGTAGTCGGGGGGAATCGAACCGCCGACCTCCTGTTTAGTAGACGACTGCTCTATCCACCCGAGCTACAGCCGCCCCTGATGAAGTTGATGATGGTTTAAATAGAGCACCCTCACCCAGAAGAGGCTGGTTGAAGAACTATTCAGGTGGTGTAGGTGGCCTACTTTCAGTTTTAGTTTGGAGCGTGTGCAAGTGCTGATGCACGTTTGTTGGGAGAGGCTTTGTCCAGTTGTCCAGGCTTTTACAGATGGCCAAATTGGAGTTTTTTGAATACTTTAAACATTTCCGAGAGTCTAACATCTAGTTGAAAATCACAGATGAGGAAAAAGTTCTCAATGCAAGGTTCATTTAGAAGCTGAGCTTTTATACAGTGAAGTGAGGATGATTTCTCATGTTGAATCACAGCAGCAGCTGTTGTCAAAGAAATCAGTGTGTTTGTTAGACTTTCCACTAGATGGCAGCAGACCTCCATCAGCAGGTCCTGCTAATTTTACTCACACTGAAGTCAGGATGAATGACATTTTCCTGCTACACACCATATCAGCAGGAGTCGGAGTGCCAGAGGAATGTGTGATTTCAGAGAGACTGCTACGCTTAGAAAACCGAAGCACTTTTCAAACACAAGCAGTCATGCTTTTTTATTTATTTATTTATTTGTCTAAAAGCAGTTTTTCGTTTCTTTCCTTTTGGACGGCGAGTGTGTTTTTTTCCCTTTTCTTTTTCTGTCTTTGCTTTGCTCTGCCCAGCTATCTTTCTAATTGTCTTTTTACCTTAATTCCTTTTTTGCAATTTCTCCACCTCATTTTAGCTTCTCCCTCCTCTAGCTATCTTTTTATTTTTTTTTCCAACTTATTGTGTGTCGCTTTGTTCCCGTCTATCCTTTTTTTCCCTTTGTGTTCCCTTCCTCTTACCATGCTGCCAATAATTGGAGAGTAATGCGCTGCAAAAAAAACATTTGGTATTGTGACGACGGCAGTTCTCCCTGCCTCAGCCAATTACCCCTGGTACTGTTGTGCTTTCTGCTTTGTTACGGCTGTGTTAACATGCTGTCAATTGCAAGATGGCACGCACCGAAGGGCGGGTATGGCAGCTGAGTCCTACCAAAGTTAGGATGCACAGTCATACGCACACAAAAACACAGGTGGGAACACCTGATCTGTGAAAAGAAAGTACACATAAGCTGAGAGCTAAAACACACACTTTATAAACTCCTCCAGCAATAAGACCTACCCAACTGTGATGGGTCGGAGACTATGGAAGAATTTGCACTGACAACAACTTTCTCCATTTTATAGAAAGCATTGGTGCGTGTAGAAACTTTGGCCACGAGAATTTTCCGTGCAGCTATTTAACAGTGTAGTAATTGAATAAGCAGTACACACAAAATAAGCTGTATATTTTAACCAGAGTTACAAGTACTGCTGCCTTTCTCTTCAGGAAAATGGATCCTTTCCATGTTGGTGTAAATGAATGAACTTTTACTGGCGGAGCTCATGAAATAGCAGGCCTCTAATAAACTACAATCAGTTCATTTGTTGAGGTCATGATGAAAGAAACAATCTTTAACAATCTCACCTGCTTCTTTTCTCATTAGGGGACCCTCATTCAGCACTTGAAAGAGCACATTCTCCATGGCAATATGACAGCCAGTGATGTCATCATTTATTACACCACGGTAGGTTCACAGCATTTTCGCTACTGTTGGGATTTAGTGGGTGACTGTGGGGGTAAAAAAAGGCCAAGATATTTTGCTCTTCTCTGGTCATCAAGCAGCTCCTGCAGTGCTTTGAGTTTTTTTTGCCTCTGAACTACTCCAGAATACTCTTATATACAACCTACACTTCCATACGACGACCACTATGATGTCCTGTCTTTGGCAGTGCGACACACTGTGCTGCTATTCTCTTTCCTGCACCTATGATGCCATGCCACCTCCCATCTACCCTTTGTTACTCCCAACAAATCTGAAATCAGGATTTGTCAATAACTATGACCAGCTATACCCAATCTTTCCACCTGGTTTCCTCTCTTAAGAAGCAGTTTCGAGTTGCTGCTTGTTCTTCACCCCGACACAACTACTCAGCACTCTTGTTTTGATTGCATTTTTGTTGATTGGCAGCTTGCTGTCTTTATTTAGAGAACTCTATTTCTGTGATGCAGTTGGTTTTCTGAATCTCAGTGAACACAGTTTAAAAGACATATTGATCTTCTGATAGTGGGCACACTTTTGGACTGTGTGTTTGTGCTGTGGATACAGCTAATTGAGTTTCTGCAAAGTGCTTTGAAATGCCACACAGTCTCCCCCTGAAGAACTTATCTGGCCATGATTTGACACTGAGAAAGCCCTGCTGTGCCTAGAATAATAATGTGACTCCTGACAATGTCACTTATTTCTGATACCAATGTCACTTACTTCTGATACCATGGTGTCCTGCATCATATTGACACTTCTGGATAATGTTCTGCTGGAAACCTTTTGCACAACTGTATCAATAGCAAGCGAACAATATCCCGAAAGCTGCTTCGATGGACAGATGAAGTAAAGGAAATTAACGCTTTTGTATGAGGGACTTGAATGCCACACATTTTCTTCAGGTTAACTCAAAAATAGTGGTAGTCAAAGCCTCTTGTCTTTCAAAATCCCAACTCTGAGAGTATATGACAGATTTTCTGATCAGAAACCCCAAACTTTAAAAGCATAAGCTGCTGTTTTTGCCCTGTAGATGCTTTTCAAGGAACAGAATCAATATTCATATTATTTCTACCATTGAAGGATGATACCAGAGAAGTACCTCAGCACGCTATCAAATGAGAAATGCAGTCATGTGAATCACAGTCTGCAGGAGTTGTCCATTTTCCGACATTCTGCTTTATCCATATTGATGACAAAGGAGTGTGAGTGTTTATTCCAGGCAACTAATCACTGTGGTTGTGTCGGTGTGTATATGTTGTGTTAGACTGGCTGGATGATGTGGAACTGGCTGGTGTCTTCCCTGGCAGTGGGGGCCTCGGTGGTTTTATATGACGGTTCACCACTGATGCCGACACCCAATGTATTGTGGAACCTGACCGACCAGCTGGGGTGAGTTAGCCACACACACGTTCAGAAACACAGACACAAAGAGGAGAGATGAATAAAATGGTCAGTGATTGGTTTGTTGAACTATTTGTAGATTTTGAACTAAATCATCCATGATTTATTCAAAATTCCTCTGATTCTCTTCAAACATGCTGCATTTTTCAGTTGGTTTGGGATTTAGCATGATTTCAGACTGATTTGGTAAGAGAAGTTGTTTCTTTTTTCATAAATGGTTTCAATGTCCTGACTGTTACATTTACGTGACAGGCTTTGGGGGGGTAGGGAAACTAAGGAGGTAAACTTCAGATCATTAAATATACTGAAAGGGGGGAGCAAAGTTCAAGCATATCAAAGACAGTGACCATAAGCAAAACCCACTCCTCGGATCTATACAGTACAATTCACAGAAGCCACTAAACAGCAATAACTCTTCACCCGAATTTTATATGACTTACAGATTATGTGGCTGATTCACACTAAATTTTCATGGAGGACAGAAGAGCATATCCTACAAACACTAACATGATGTTTTGTCTATTAAATTCAATAGCTTAGTGTTTATTCAGTGAATAGATTTGTTTCCAGAAGTTATTACAGATGTGAAAATGAGGAAAAATCACCACTTTGGTCATTATTTGAAAAAGAACATATGAGATCATTTCGGTTAATTATTGCTTGTAAATATTTATTTAGTTATTTTCTAACCTTATTCTGTGCAGCAACAAGAGCAAAATGATGGTCTCGCTGCTGTGTTGTGCTGAACAAATATGCTTTGCAAAACATCCAGTAGAGCAATATAGCCACAACAATTTTGCAGATATATTGCTCTACCTGATACCGAAGCATTCTTCTTTATTCTTTTTTAATTTTCTTATTACCCAATTACATATTAATGCTGGACCTGATGGGGAAAGAAGGAACATAAATGAGACAAAGATACAAAAGATAGAAAACAACAACTGTACAATCCAAGAAAAACCAGACAACCAGCAGCTACACCTGTAGGAAGACAAACTGAAAAACATGAACTGCAACCACAGCACCAGCTTGTTAATATAATGTGCTAGTACATTTAAAGGTCAAGAAGACTGAGGAAAAAAAAAAACTGAATGAAAGTGGACAGATAAAAGGAAAGTTATTCCTGGAAAATTGAGATTTTATTAAAAAAAAATAAATCATATATTTACCTTATTGACATTTATTGACTATTCATTTGCTTCTTTGGTATTTATTAAAATGTAAGGAAGAAAAAGCAGAAAAAGAATGGAATTTTTGTAAAGGGGATGAAAAGAAAGGTTTAGAAGAAAATAGGTGGAAATAGAAGTTCTATTAAGTGGCAGATAAAGAGAGTTCTTTTCATGTCACAGATTTGCAAGGGAATATTAAGGTTTACATTTAAGAAAACACATTAGAAAATAGGAAGCATTTATCGCAAACTCATAATTCACCATACCTGCTGTCTTTATTTTACACACAACAGATCAAATTTAACTGATGCACTGCAATCAAACTTGGTCTTCAGCAGGATCATTGTCTGCAGTGTTGCTGCACTCTTGTGTTCAATTAATGGGCTGATTACCAAGACAGCCTTACAGCAATAAATAAGCATTAAGAGAGAGAGAGAGAGACCTGTTCACATGATTGTAGTTTGCATACTTACAGAAGAAGTTAGTCTGAATATACAAATGACAGCCCAAAGTTCTTTATTGATTGCCACAGATGAGCTGCCTTGCAGCCACTTTGAAAGTTTCGCTTCGCTGAACAGGCTTTTTTAAGTCAGCGTGCTCAGCCATCCTTTAAAACCTTTTGTTATGGAGATTGATGGTGATGCGGATTTGAATGAACGCAAAAAAAACTACAAGACATCCAGACTAGACGGAACTTAAATTTGCTGTTCTTATCCAGTGGTTTTCACCTTGTATGATAGGCCAAATGGACATCACATATGATGACAAAGGATTGTGTTGTTTTACTCTTTAAACCTGTCCCACGTTACACAGAATAACGAGTTTGGTTCCTTGATACCAGAATTCGTAGCTATGCAACATTTATACCCAGCCTACATTACAGCCCTTTTTTAAGACCTGTTTTTAAAAAAAATCTTTTATTAAATATTTTAACATTTTGCAGCCTCACATGTAATGTAAAGCAGAGTAAATTTACTGAGGCTCATCTTGGCGAATGTCCTGTTTATCTTCACCAGAAAACACGGCGTACTAAACCCCACACTGATCATTTAAAGACAACAAACAGAAAATGGTTAAAGATTCAGTCGTGTTAGTGTTTGTGGAGGCAGTCATGCAGTGCATTTGATTTAAATTTGATCAGAGATGGTGGACACATACTTTTGACTTATAATATTGTTGTGTTTCAACTTCTTAAAGTTGCGTGACCTTTGTCTCCAATAAGTTCTCTGCATTTTTAATTAAAATTTTGAAAAAAGGGTTATTTGAGACTGTAAAATGAAGTGGCTGATTGCATCCAAAATACAATATTACCAGAACTTTGAGTGGCAGTTTCTTTAATGGTCTGTCCTAAAATAAACCTCTACAGAGTTTTTGAGATTGCTACTGAATATAGCTTTTTTTTTTCACTAAGACTGAACTGAAAACAAATTTAGATAGTTCCTATAATATCTGTTGCTTCAAATATGCTACAAAATATAAGAAAACATTTGGTTTCTAAGCACTAATATGCAAGAAGATGTTAGCATAAATGAGAATTGATGAGCAGATGTGGTAAATCTTTACACTTCTAACATTTTTCTTTGCCAGATATTTTTTCGGGGGAAGGGGATTTTGATTTCCATTAAACAATCATGTGAGATAACTTCCTCAATTTGCCATTATTTCAAAGCAACACTTGTGAACCTTGGCAGATTTTTTACACTTTTGGCTAATTTAGCAATCGTCTTGCATCCTGTCAGCCAAAGTCGGTCCAATGTTGACTCATGTCTTACGTCTTGCTCTGTCAGTTTCTTTCTTTTCCTCGCTTTCTCCTGGCGTTTCTATGCTGAATCAGCCATGATACCAGGGTTCGAATTACAGGGGAGCTATAGGGGAGCTCAGCTCCCCTGAAAAGCAGAAGAGCTCCCCTAAAGACATTCAGCTGATACTCTAATGGAGCGCCCTAGAAATATTCCACTTTCAGGTTACATCACATTTTCCCATAAGGCTCCTGATATTTCTTAAAAGAACAACATTAATTTGTTTGTGTTGTGTGTTTTATTCATATATTTAATTAATTTAATTAATAAGTTCTTCCATACGATGCAGGTCATCTGTTCTGTCTCCCTCAGCACCTTGGACAGCAGCATTGTTTGTTGTGAGCGTCCATACACCCACCTGATATTCTTCTTTTTGTGGTTGTTAAAAGAGTAACTTTTCATCCCTTTTTCTGATTAAACAAGCTGCATACAGTTATAGCAGAAGGTTTTTTTGGCAGTATCTATATTTTTGACCACACTACATGCACTAACATGTATGCGTGTGCACATGGCCTGCAATGTTATGGTGCAGGCCTGAAAATGAGGCTCCCTCAAAAGCCCCGGTGTAATTTGAACCCTGCATGATATGCATTAAAGCCGGCCAATATGTTGATATGTAGATGCTGGCGTGTGACACGGTGCTGTAAGGCAAAATGCCCCGGGCTGGGAAAAAAGCTTGTGAAGTTAGTTTTCGGATCTGGCGAAGAGAGAAGTGAAGGTACATGGACTGTACTTGTATAGCACTTTTCTAGTCATGTGACCATTCAAAGCATTTTTGACATTTCATGTCCCATACACACACATTCATACAGGACTTATTTTAGTACATAGTGCTTTTATACATTCATACCCCCTGATAGGCAGTGTCTTCAGTGTCTTGCCCAAGGACAGTTCGACATGTAGTCAGGGGAATTGAACCGCTGACCTCCTGTTTTGTAGATGACTGCTCTTTCCGCGTGAGCTACAGAATCCCTTCTCCTGTTTGTATTTTGGTTAGGCCTGAGAAAACAGGGGCAGCTTGCTTTACTGCTAATGGTTAATCATTGGTTCTTCTTCCGCTTTCTTTGGGGCAATTGCTTTTCTCATAAGAAACCACTGGTTATTGCAACAATACCAGTCAAATCTGTCATCTTATTACCATAGATGGACTACAGTGTTCAAACTGATAGCCTAAATGAGATGTCAGACATGAAAGAGCATACATATCCACGTTATGGAGGTGCGACTTACTCATCAGTTTTGGTAAAACAAACATATTTTTCTGTTTTGACCAATTTCAGCCATTTAAACGACAGTGTACATTGTTAAAAAGCCTCACAGTGACAAAGGAATTAGCACTATCTGATAACTATTTCATGAAGGTAATTAAAGAAAAAGAGGACTGAAGGAAATCCAGGAGGAGCTGTGTCAGCCCTTATTCCTTACTCGACTTGGTGTATCCATGAGCAATTGTGCAATCACAGTCAGCGGTTGCAGATTTTGTCGTATGTGGCTCATGAGTGTGTGTATGTGTGTGTGTGTGTGTGTGTGTTATTATCCAGACTCGGGCTAAGGTTGTGAAAAAGTACAGCGTTCAGCAAAAGTAAAACTCCTTAATGCAGTGATACCTTTGTGACATGCCTTCACAGATGGCACATTGCCTTCGGCAAAAAGCGGAAGAATGGAGATAAAAATTTTGACACACGTGGGAAGTAGCAAAAGTGCAAAGAAAAAGTGTTTCTGTAGAAACGCTTAACAGGGATCTGCGTGTAGAACCCACAGTTTGTGAGCTCCCTTTTTTAATTCTATTAGTATTTAAATAATCATTGTAGTATGAGCTTTGAATTGTGATTGATTTATTGAAATTAAGAAATTTGTTTGTTTTTTTAAAGCTGGTATAGTTAGGTGTGTGAATTAGTTTGGTTTGTTGTTCTACTACAAATACATGTCCTCATTTTTTATTGTCACTGCTCGTTTCCCTTGAAAAATTTAGAAGGAAATGAGAAACTTCAGTGAACAAGGTTAAAGTACTGTTAGCAAAAATACCCACACAGAGGCATTTAATGAAGGCCTACCAGCATGACAGAAAGATGGATCGCACCCTAAACTGTGAGATTTTTTTAACCAATTAAGCGCTGCCACCTCGGATGTATTTTTCAGAACCCAACTTGAAGAGAAAAAGAAGAAAACCCTCTGGGAGAGGCTGCCGTGGAATTTTTTGCAGCCTCATCTTCTGAATTGAGGTTGGACTTTTTAATTGGGACTAAATCTGTCAGAGACTTGAAGAATGTAAAACTCACAGTGAGGCTTTCCCCTTTGCCTTGAATCGTATCGGTCGCTTGTGTCATGATAGTCATTGAACTACTCTCTTGCCCGATCCTTTTTTGCAAAGTTAACTTTTACACTTTTATATTTCTGTGGCAGCTTTTCAAATATAAGATTTTATTATTAAATTGACACAAAATATTTAATCCTTTGTTTTGGTTTGGACATAAAAAATAATTAATTATGGTGAAAGCCAGTGAAAAATTAAATCAAGCTGGAGGCAGGCTAACTAAATTATACATGTACAAGGAAAACTTGACGATTACAAGATAAAATCAATTCAGATAAGACGACAAATATTCACCTTAAGCAGCGGCGTGGCTCTTTCAGCTCTCGTTCTAGCTGAAGACCTCCATAAAGCTTCAGTTTGACCACTCACAAATTCCCATTTTTAACCTCCTGGGTCTCTTTCACTTTCTAAAAATTTAGACCTTTTAATTGAGTTTCATGGAGAACAGGAACAATGATGTCAGATCTGTGTAGAGCAATTCTATTAATATGGCCAAAATAATACTGATGGATTGGCAACCTGTCCCTGTGCACAATTTCTTAAATGCCAGATAAAATATGGTTCTAATCGAAACCAGTGAAACTGTACTGCATCCAAGGACTTTGAGTGGAAATTGAGCTCGAGTAGGTATGCTCATTCAACAGCTTGAAAGCCTGAAACTAATCAGCTGGTAAGAGCTGATGAAACCTTTTAGGGAAGAGATGAAATGTCCTCAAGGACCACAAATAAGTCCACTTGCCTTCTATGTAAGCCCTTTGGTAGAATCAGAAAATCTGTGTTCTAATTCCTACATTTCAGTCAGTACTGACAGGTTTTTTTCACCTAATTCTATACACTTGGCAACAAAATTGAACATTTGAACATTTAAAATATATTTAATGTAAGATTCAGCTAAACCAGATTCTAAAAAATCTCTAATATTAATTGATTATCCTTGTTCCAAACAGAGTATGTCATTTTATATCAAACTGAGTTGCTGCTGCTCAAGTCACTCTCAAGGAGAAGTTTGTCCAGCTGTTTTAATACTTCTGAATGAAAACAGGACAACCAACTAATTCTACATGTGAATATAAAGGGATATATATGAATTCAGTAAATGTGGTCATAACATGGAGCAGGAAGGAAGCAAACTAATGGTAATGTTAGCCACATTGGCCACACAGCATCTTCACTCTAAACATACCGAGATTTTCTGACGTCACGGAGACATCATTGAGGGAGCAGTTTTAGTGTGGAGGCAATGCACTGTGAGAAAGTTGCACCTTGAGGGAAAAATTACTGTACACAGGTAAAGATTTAACTTGAATTGTATTATTGGTCATCCAGTTTCTCAAAGAAATCATTAACCAGTTTTTTGTTGAGTTTCATTGTTTTACATTTGCTCTTATAGGTTTCTAAAAACATAACTTTTCAATCAAGATATAATTTCATGGTATTCAGCCTTTCATATCTCCTGTTCTCCCCCCCTGTAGCTTTGTCTCTGTAACAGGCAGTTGGCTTAATTTGATATATTTCTATTGTAAAAGATCTTCCTTTTCTCCTTCCAGCCATGGCTTTGACCATCAGCTTCACGCAAATATAAAATACATTTAAAATGAAGTTTGCATGATTGTCACTGAGAATCTAGTTCTCTTAGTTTTCAGTTGTGATGAGACACAGATAGCACCTCTAAGATCTTTGTCTCGGCTTTACAGTTGCTGTATTTTCTACAGTTTTATATCATAGCGTGAATTTGAAACTGCAAGTAAATCATTAGAATTGAAGTATTGTTGGCTTTGACAGTGATGGTGAAACAGAAATCCTTATTTAGCATCACCTGCACACTATGTTCAGGAAAATAGTGTCAGTAGTTCAGTCAGTAGTGTCTGAAGTAAGTCCAGTAACTGAATGAAATGCCATTCTTATGCTTTAAATTTAGAAAGTGTGGGAAAACAATTTATCAACTATATTATAAATAGTTGTTATGCTTTACAGATGACGATTGAGTATATTTACACCAATGCTTTTGAGATATTTTGCACAGACTATGATCTTCCTACATATCTTTATCTGTTGTGCAAAACTTCTAAATACTCTGTTTTCCCTGAGCACATGAGCAGTAAAAGATCCTGTTAAACTATCAAGCAGGACTAAGGTGGAAAAGTTTACAACATTTAGATGTGTGAAAGGAAGTTTGTGCTCTTCTGTCATCACAGGATCACCTTGTCTCTTCCATCTCTTGTCCATTATGTTTTATGCTGATATAACAGAAGATTCTTCATACATTCTTGTTGCAATGCCTGCTCTACTTTTTAGCTTATGCCATGAAAAATTCTGGATTTTCTCTTTATAGAAGAGAGTATTGGAATAATTGAACAGATTTTATTATGCCAGCTCAGTTTTAGATATATGTGAGCTTTAAAAAAACTATTTAAAGAAAAAAAAAGCTGTAAATGTCATCAGACTTTTTTTCTTCACAAACTGAGCAATAGTCAGATTCCAAAAAGCCTCTACTCAGCCTTTTCGTTGAAGTGTACCTCACCAGATTGAATTCAGTTTCACAGTTCTCGGTGACAGTGTTTGGACGGCGGAGTCCAGGGAGAAGAGATGAGAATTAGACGGCTGCTTCTGAGGATCAAAAGAAATATATTTGATTTTACAAACGTTAATGTGAAAATGTAATTGGAATGACACCAGCTATGATGGCAAACCTTTGCTTTTCAATATCGCGAGATAATAAGCCCAGGCTACGTCTCAACTTCTAAAGTTTATGACAGTACAATTAGAAAGACTCAACAAGTTTGGATTCCTTGGAACAGTTGCCAAGTTCTACTTTAATAAGAAAATAGTAGAACGTCTTGTGTTTGCAAAAATCTTGCAGATATATTTACAAATCTGAAATGCATTACACCATTAAAAAGTGGTTTTCCCCCGTTCCTTGTAGCCTTCGACACCTGACAAGAGAGCAGAAGCTCACATTTCCACCCCAGCATCTTATTCGCATGAAAAACCCAGAGTAGTTTAGCAAAGATGCAGTGACAAATGGAGCATTGGCTGCTCCATCATGACATGCACAGAGACACATTAATGTCATAATTGCTTGGAGATGGTTTTGTGTCTGATTTCCTTTGAGCGTGCCTTATTGACTCAGAAGCTTCTAAGTAACATGTCTCCCTTGAAACACAGATATTTACTCATGCTGTCACCCATTCTCACAAGCAGAGACTCACAGCTTCTCTTCCTCCCTCCATCCTAAGCACCCAATTAGCCACCACACCTGGCCACCTGCCTCCAATCAGAATAGAGTGACTGTTTCCATGGCAGCCAGCGATGAACAAATCCAGATGCAGATGGGGGGTCAGTGATGATGGATAGAACGGAGAGTGGCTGTGTTTGGAGATAACAAATAGGTTTGGAGTTTGAGTTTCATCTGCAGAATCTGAAGGTTATCACTAAAAGTGGGGAATGGGTATAAACCATATCTGTGCAAAACCTTTAAAATATACACATACTGTACATATATATCCACAGTTATTAAAAAAACATGTTTCTTTTATCCCATTTGATTATTATTTTAAGCTTTGACTGTAAACAATGGCTCAAGTTTAAAAAAAATGAAGTGCAGAGATTAAACGTTCCCAGCACTGTAGATCTGTTTGATTGTACAGCTGTACTTTAAAGTTAGATACAGAGAAGAGAACATCTTAGTGGATAGACCAAGCCTACTGCTGATTTCACTATCCAAACAGCAATGTAACACTGGCTGAACCAAAATGAACCTCTCCCTTTGTTTATGCTATAATAAAGCTGAGGATCAGAAGCTGCACTATGAAATTGCTGCAGTCCACATTAGCCACACACACATTACTAAAGTGAATAACAAGCTAGGCACATGCATTTTGTTAGCACAAAAATACAGTGTTTTGCTCTGCGGAGTGCTTCAATGTTACGTTGTTGAAGCTTTGTCTGTGGTACGCTGGAAGTGTTCTAATGCTACCGTGTGTGACTCATTATTGCGATTTTTCAACCCGTTGAGAATGCCAGACCTCAGTTTATTCAGAAACTTGACTGTGGAGTGGCGAGTCTCCTTTGCCTGAGCACCAGGATTTTATAAACAATTCTTTAAAGATGAACTTGAATCATCTTGGCAAACACTGGCTCCTGGGCCACCATTAATAAGGGGTAACTGGATTCAATTTGCTATTCATGCCAGTAGATGTCGCTAGATCCTATACTGGACTGTGAATTATTACAAATGACAAAACCAAACTTTCAGATTGGTTAGTGATCTAAAGTAAAACCACTTAACTTTCCGACTTTAAAACTCCATGCTTCTGACTTGTTTTAATGACACGATGCCAAAGTTCAGCAGTGGGGCTTTAAAGGTGCAGCATGTAACAAAGTCAAAGGTCAATGACAGAAAATATGTGTATATCATTAAAATAATAATGTCATGGGTCCAAATACATGGCAGCTTCCATATTTGTGCCACAATCTTTACTTCAGTTTGAGTTTTAATGCTGTAGTACCAGCTTTGTCTGATAGGTGCTAGAGCACCCTTCAGGATAAATAACGCCTTAAAAGGACCATAGAAGAAGAAAGTGCACATGCACACTTTGGCCCATCAATCCAATCCCAAACTGCCCCTTACACATTACCCTTTCACTAGCAAGTGTCACTCCAAATGAAGTCGCACTCGCAGGCCGTGGAGGGAACTTTAATTGGAGGGGGAGGGCATAAAAATGATGGGCAGGAACGAGGCGCCCTCTTACCTCCACTGGAAAAGGAAAGCATGCGTCGCCATGGCAACACAAAGACGCCCGTGTAGCATTGTGCACAGGTTGCAAGGCGCACCAGCTGATTGTGTTTACATTAAATCAAATGTCAACATAGAGAAAGATTTGCTAGTTTTGTTTTATCTTCCTTCACCTGGTGATTTTCTGTCAGTGTGACAAACATGCAGAACACATGCGGAACTCGCATCTGAAGATTGTTTCCTCTGTTTAGCCGTTGCGGTTTGGGATTGGGCCACAAAAACATGTCTGGAAGAATTTTGGCCACTGACGACAACCATCCATTCACAACTTTCTATGCACATCTTCACCACTAGATGTCAGTCATACTTACACACTGTACCTTCAATTATATATATTTTTTCAACTATTTATGTTTTTTGTATTAGTATTTAAAAAAAATACTAGACTGCCCTTAACTTTCTTGAACAGTAAATGGAAAAACATACCTAATATTGTAAGAATGCAAACAATCATGTATTGTTGGAAACTATGCACTTTTTTGGTAAGATAAAGAAAATATAGATTAGTTTTAACTCTCATCAATCAATGGATTTCTAATATGAAGGTACCCTATTTACTTTTTATTTTTTCCCCCTTTGGTCCATATACCAACATACCTTGATTTGTCACAAGAGATATAGTTATTCACAGTACTGTATAATATAAAATACAGATATTCTATTCTATCTACAAGGTGAATTATAGATACATTAAAATAATTATTCAGGATGAAAACACCCTGATAATGACATTCTGTGATAGCGGCTGAATGTTTGCAGTGGGTGAGGCATACAGAGGCAACATGGACCTTTTGCCGGTGTCATACGCTTCTTCCATTTAAGACTTTTCTTCTTGGGAACTTTGCCCTTTCACCGCATCAACCCCCTCCGCGGTCACTCACCCCATCAGCAACATCTATTACCAACAAGAGAGCAAATCCCATCTTTCATCACCAACCAATTCCTGGTTATTTGATCAATAAAGTATCAGGTTCTTGTTTTCTGTCCTGGATACAGATTCTCTTTTTTCATTTTTGATTGACAGAAATGGTTACCATAACGATAAAAGGCAATTTGATTGATTTGATGTCCAGCAGAATAACTTTGCAAGAACAAGAAGATCCGAATACACCCATTCACACAGACCGACTTTAAAAGACTCTTTGTTTTGTTTCAGGATTAAATCTGCAGGGAACGCAGAAGTGACGTTTTGTCACTTCATTCCTTCCACATGTTGTCCAGCTGTTGGCAGCTGTCAGGGTGACTTCCATTCACATAGCTAAAGCCTTCCAAAAGCATTTATTTCTAACATTCATTGTCTGCAAACATCATGTTGATACCTTTAGTTGTCTCACTTTTAGATTCTCCACATTTGTCCTCTTAGTGTGACTTTTTTTTAATATTTGCTTAGCTGAAAATCAATTCTCAGTCGATTTGTTTTCTCTATTTATTCTATTCTTTATCTATCCATGGAGGCTTAACTAAGCACACAGGTTGTGTTTTAACATCACCTTGCTTTACATTTACACAGTGATTCATCTCCACTGGGAGCTTCAAAGTATAACCGGGCTACTGAGCATCTCCATTGAAGCAGATGGAATTAAGGGCAAAGGCTGCTCAGGAACTTGTGCCCTTTTTATGCTCATATTTACATTCAGTTCAGATTCAGTGAAGCAACAAATTGAGCAACGGCGCAGTTCAGGCTCAGCACCAAAGTCATGCTTGCTCTATCAGCCTGTTGTCACCTCCTTCAGTTATGCCTTATCATAAATGGCACATTTTATCAGGTTCTTGACCACCAGCATACAGACAGATGGATGCAGATGCACAAACATTACAGATTTTTTTTGTCCCCCAAATTTCTGCTAAATAAAAAAAGTAGCAGATAATTGATAACCTGTTGTGGTTTTGTGGCCCTGTGATGGACCATTGGCCTGTCCATGGTGCACTCTCCTGTACCTGACACCAGCTGGGATAGGTGCTAGCTCCTGCTGCAACCCTGAATTGGAATTAGTGGATGTAGAAAATGGATGGATTGGTAGTGTGATTGTTGTGCCAGCTTTATTAAGATCTAAAGTGCATGTGTGTGTGTGGGTATGTTTAGGGATTACTTTTCCCAGCTTAATTTTGGTGGCTTTAAAGATCCTGAAAGAACTCCGACGGGGCAGAGCCGTTTCTGCTAGATTAATTGCCAAGAAGTGGAAGTAGCTGACTTGATACAGAGATTAACAGAGAACCCACTCTTAAAAAGCCATACCTTTTATAATTTGATGTCATTTTCTTAAGTTTTTTAGCATATTTTTAAATGATGCGGTGATGACAAACACTGAAGCATGGTCTGATGCAGAAGAGTTGACGAACACAGCACAGAATTCCCAGTGCAAACACTGTTGCCAAGCATACGATCTCTGGTTTTGTGCAAAATTTCAGGATAATAGCTTGTATGATTTCTCATTCCATAAATAAAGTTAGCAACTTGGTTTGTTTTGCATCCCGCTGTCACAACGCAGAACAGAATACATGTATGTAAGAGGGTTTAAATAGTGACTAACATTTCCCCAAATTATGGTTTGTGTCTTCTTCTATAAAAAACAGAGTTACATTTCGCTTTTAAATACCAAGTAAGAATGTTTTAGTGATGTTTATTTTGCTGCTATAAAATGATTTCCGTCTTTTTCCTCTTGTCTTTGTTTGTTTCTCCACCAGCATTACTATCTTTGGGACTGGGGCCAAGTGGTTGTCTGTGCTGCAGGAGAGGAACCTCAAACCTGGTGAGTTGTACTCACAGACACACATGGATGCCAACAAATAACAAACAGGCACTCAAATGAACATGCACATAATTTCTGAGAAAGAAATCTGAACTATAAGAGCAAAGGGGCATAATGGTGATTATTAAAGTAATTCCATGAGATGCTAAATGTCCTTTTCCGTGCATGAATAATGTTTGCCAGTGTGCTGGTGTTTGAATCAGAGGGACAAAGTGCAGTGATGATTATTCATATGAATCGGCTTATTACTAGTGACACAGGTCTCTCCTGGGAGATATCCTTGCACCTATTTAGAGGAGTGACAGTCCTTATTAGACTTCTTGCCAACCTTCATCTACGATATTATTTCTCTGCTAATTGTTTGGCTAATTTGTGATATTGTCGTTTCTCTTCTCTTCTCCTCTTCTCTTCTCTTCTCTTCTCTTCTCTTCTCTTCTCTTCTCTTCTCTTCTCTTCTCTTCTCTTCTCTTCTC
>JBBBVU010000012.1:5972683-5993751 GCA_037177055.1 Atherinosoma microstoma
TGTGTGTGTGTGTGTGTGTGTGTGTGTGTGTGTGTGTGTGTGTGTGTGTGTGTGTGTGTGTGTGTGTGTGTGTTTCTCTCCGAGTACATAACTTGTGTTTGGATGTGTGGCTTTTACAGTGTCTTCTTTCTTTCCAATTCATTTTTAAGATACAATGTATGAATGCATACATAGATTAATCATGTACTGTAGTTTGGCTGGTATTTGGCAGATGTTAGCTTTGTCTGACCCTAAACTGTCTAAAGGTATTCAAGGCTCCTCATGCTTCTGCAAACAGAAGCTGCTCTGCGCAGACATTTACTCAGACATGTAAACCCAAACTAGAAATGGCTGCTCGGAGAATAAGATCTGACAAGTTACCCTCTTGTTCATACAGACGATACATGTGCATGCTCACAGAATGAAAGACGACGGAAGATGCATTGACTTTTGTCTTAAAAATAAACATCGGTGTGCATGTGCGGGCGTGTGTGTGTGTATATATGTGCCCATTTATGAAGTGGAGTGTAACAATAAGATAATTGCTTATCTTCCCACTAAAAGTGTGTTTGTGTTTAATCAGAAGACAAAGTTTCCACTTCCTCCAGGGAGTCAATTAAAGCTCAATAAAGGAGCTGGCAGACAGAGAAATGGGGAGACCGAGTATAAATAAGAGAAAGAAAAGCAAGAGAGGAGGGAGGAGCAGTAGAAGGGTAGAGAGCAGTGGAGAGGAAAGGTGCAAGATGGATGGATGTAGTCTGTGATAGAGAGAGGAATAAAGCAGGGAGGTAGAGAATGAACAATGGGAGCGGAGATGAATAGAACGTGTCAGAAATAGTTGATGATTGGAAGGCAGAAAAAGACAAATAGATGCGTCTGTCGACATGACGGTTTTAGAAAGGTGCTTCAAAGGAGTAGAACTCCTATATAGGTCAATGGGGGTGGAGCAGGGTGGTAACACTGCCAGTTTGTGGTAGCGGTGCTCTGCTTTAATCGTAGTTAGTGAATTAATTTCCATAGGTCTGCCTTTACTCAGGATAGAGGAACATGTCAGTGTCATGTCTTGGTTTGAGATGATAAAATCAAAACTTTATTTATTGCAGATTGTATATCTGGTAAAAGTCTGAGTTGTTTTAACACTGGTGTTTTAACTGCATTTCTATATTCAGCAGTGCGTAACTAGTTAAAGAACAAAAAAGCCCACATTTTGTTACAACAGCACAGCAAACCCGACAATAAGGGTACCCAAGGGGATAAGGAAGAAAACTAGTTACCAACGAGCGTAGTTATGGCAATGGCTGTGACAGCAGCACAGACCCCCATTATCCAAGAGTTTGTAGCCCATGCAATTATAGCAGATATCCATGAATATGTCTACCTATGGAACTATTCTATCAGATTGGTCCAATTCAGTATTACTTAATATATTTTCAGAAAGAAATTTTAATAAAGCAGTTTTATTTGATTGAAAAATTGTATAAAAAGTCCATGTTTACAGAGATGAAATCAACTGAAATGAACATGAAGCCAAAACAAAATGTACTCGTGACACTTTTCACTCATTTTTACTGTTTGTTTCATTCCCAGGCGGCACTGACATAGTGTCATGTTTCATGGGTCAGAACCCAACAGTTCCAGTGTATCGAGGAGAGATCCAAACAAGAAATCTTGGCATGGCCATAGAAGCCTGGAGTCTTGATGGTGAGACTGTGTGCATGTTCAGAGTGGGAGAACTTTCAGGAATTTAAAGCCCCCCCCCCTTTAATTTATTTTTCTGTTTATTAAAACTCATGCGAAATCAAGCTATAAGAAAGTAGCAATATTAAGGAAAATAAACAACAAGCACATCTTCAAAAAATTGCCCATGAACCTTCCATTTGCTACTGATGATGCACAAGCCGTGTTTCATGAGATAAACAGAGGTTGGTTTTGGCCAAGCAGAAACACTGTATGTCGTATTATCAACTGTCCCTGGATAGATACAGTTTAAAATCTTAGAAACATTTTTTTGCTTTGATAATCTAACAAAAAATATGATTGTACTGGGATCCTTTTAAGCCTACTATATATATTTTCCTCATTGATTGTAGCCAATCACTCCCCAGCTTCTTTCTATTGGCTGCATTGGCAAGTCTCCACCACCTCAAAGGAGAGTGGACTGGGGGATAATTTAAAGGCAGTTTTGTAGGAAGAGCTCAGGATTATTTTAGTCACTCTTTAAGCCTCTAACACCATCCTAAGGGAGGAGGTTAAAGCTGTGTACAACCACACACCAAAGTGGGAGTTCCCTGGGAGTTCTGTCCATCTCTATCTGTGGACAGTTGGGTCAATGGCTGTGCAACCTGGTGTATGCATGTGTTTTTGTAAAACACATTGGGGAATTTTTTTTTTTCTTCTAAAAATGTGTTCACGTGTGGTGTGTTAACAGGTAAGCCGGTATGGGGAGAGAGTGGGGAGCTTGTCTGCCTGAAGCCAATCCCCTGCCAGCCAACTCACTTCTGGAACGACGAGAATGGAAGCAAATACCATAAAGCTTACTTTTCCACCTATCCTGGTAAAAAATACAGCCAACATGTAAAATGTGTGATAAAATCTATTTCCATTCATTAGCGTGGCTATAGATTTAGCTTTTTATTGTGTATATATTTTACTTACAGGCAGTTTCCTTATTTTTTTCTACATTGCAGGCATTTTTGCTCTATTGTTTTGTGTTTGTTTTACATGCATCTTCAGTTACTACAACCTTTTGCCTCATTAGAAAAAACTGTTTTGAACCTAATTCTCTCCCTGCAGGGGTGTGGGCCCATGGAGACTACTGTAAAATTAACCCGAAGACAGGAGGCATTGTCATGCTGGGCAGAAGGTCAGCCATTAACCTTTCTACTAACAGAAGGAAAGAGCTAATAAATGTTCAAGAAGAACACAATTTGTTGCTGCAGTTCTAATAGATTTAATGTTTTAGCGTATAGCGTAACTGGACATTGTGATGCTACCTAAGATTGTTTGTCATACTAACACTCTGGAGGCTTCAAGTTTTCCATTGAATTGAAAAATGAACTAAACTAAGTATGGAAATCAATGATTGAGTTTTGGGTCCTAAACTTGTGTTTGTATTGCAGTGATGGCACGCTGAACCCCAACGGAGTCCGTTTTGGGAGCTCGGAGATCTACAACATCGGTGAGTCTTAAGGATGTAATGGGGGTGCATGTTTAAGGGTATCGGGAGAAGGAGGAGGGCATTTTGGTGACATTTAGTGGAGTCCCAATCTTCTAAGCCATTGTTCTGGTGGGTTCACTTAGTCATGGAAGTAAATAAAAGCCTTTTCTTTTCACTACAGGAATGACTTTTTTTAACTTCTCTGTTCTTCAAATCTTTTTTTCTCTTTTTGCCTTTCACCATTTCTCCTTTTTATGCTCCTCATGTGCTCTCCTGACTATTGTTTTGTGTCCTTGTCTGATTCTCTCCTCTTATTTACTCTCCCCTCTGCAGTGGAAGCTTTTGAAGAGGTTTCAGACAGTCTCTGTGTCCCTCAGTACAACGCTGACGGAGAAGAGCGAGTTATTTTGTTCTTAAAGATGGCACCTGGGAAGCCCTTCTGCCCGGAGTTGGTGACAAAGATTAAAGGGGCCATTAGAAAAGCTCTCTCTGCACGACACGTCCCTGCCCTGCTGCTGGAGACCAGAGACATTCCTGTAAGAGAAAAATGAATATCAGATATGAATAAACCTGTCAGATTATTCTGTCACACTGCTCACAGCAGCAGGAGTCGGCTGCGGCTCAAATGACAGCCTTCCTTTTCATCCCTCTGCAGTACACCATCAGCGGCAAGAAGGTGGAGGTGGCTGTGAAACAGGTTGTTGCTGGTCGGGAGGTGGCACAAAGAGGAGCGTTCTCCAACCCTGATTCGCTGGACCTCTACAAGAACATCCCTGAGCTGCAAAACTATTGATGAGGCTTCACAGAGCTGGGGAGAGGAGCTGCACATAATCCTCTAATAGGAATCTAGCTCGGTTTTTAAATTAACAAATTGAGTTAGTGGTACAGGGGGAGGCACAGAGTGCAGAGGTAGATTACAGAGGCACTGTGTGCTTTATGCTGGCATAACAAAGGAAAATTATATATATATATATAATATCTGTGATCATCTGATGGTATAAGATGGGACTTTATAAACATAAGGTACACTGGTCCAAAGGCTAGCTTTCAATGACATCAGTAAGCTGCTGCTCCTTGTTAATGTTGTGCAAGGAAATGTTGAACTGAATCAAGCTTTGTGTGTAATACGATGTGCGCAACAGTGCTTGTGAATAAGCCCATGCCGTAAAGCTAGCAACAGAAAAAGTGAAGTTTAGCATTTTGTGTTTTGCAACCATTGTTTCTGTGTCACCCGTTTCTAACCCCAATGCTTCTTTTTCCGGGTGGATCCTGGAGTCGGATCCCTTGAGGTGTGCAGATAAATACACAAAGTCCTTGGATTAACACCTCAGCCGTGACTCGTATAACCATATTGTTGCTACGTGGTCTGCGTTGCTTTATTAATGTGTGTATATATACATATAAATATATTAATATATATTTTTAAAGACAGTCAAACTAAGTTTAGAAGTATGCATTTAAAGATAGTGACCCAAACTTAACCAAAGTGAGTCAAGGACACTAGAGGACTCCTGTAATATGCAAGCTGAAGTATGCTTGAATGAACAAGGGATTGAAATGTCACTAAACTTAAGAGTTAACTTGACTACTGAAAAAAAGTTATTCATGTCATATTGTTTGATTAAATCTGAGTTTTTTTTTCTGTATTTAAACCCTTTGTTCAATTTTTTTCATCAGTCAAACCGGGCCTCATTTATTAAGCCATCATTACAAACAGTACAGTTAAGATCAACAGTGATCTGAAAATGAGTAAATGTTAATTTCACCACAGAAACCTGTATTTTTAGTTATATCTCTAAGTTCCATGTCTGTGATAAGTCTTCTGAACAGTGTATTCTCTGGTACTTTTTACATAGGAAACTTGATTATTCATTCCAAAAATCCCCCGTCATGCTGAGGCAAAGCCTAAAGGCTTGTAACTGCTGCTGTGGTTTTGGTTAATAGTTGTACAGCTCATGAGTATCCATTGTCGGTCACTTTTGTTTAATTTCCAGTAGAAAACATACTTGAATAGAGTGCGAATTGTAGAGAAATCATACTTACAAATGTCTGACAGCTGTTTGATATATGGATTAAAGATTTCAAATCGCCTCACAGGGGGCATTTTCATCCTATCTGTCTCGTGCTTCTCTGATTATTCTTATTAGGAGGCATAAATGTAAACAAATGGGAAATTTTTGCAGGTCCTCTTTCGTGTCAGATTTATTTTTTGTGTTCAGGGAAATCCTTGGAGTTTAAATTTAGTCTTAAACCTGCTGCACCGGTGACAGGAGACTGGGATAACGATTGGATAACTGCACAATTTGCACTTTAGGACTGTACATGAGACAACTTTTGCAGTAAAACTGGTGAAAAATGGTAGATCCATCTCTAGTATGCATGCATCTTTGTTTCAGGCAGTCCTTATTGTTGGCCAAGAGTTTGCTTACACAATTCTGGATGTTGACTGTATTTGTTTTTTCTTCCTTCCACCTCTCAATTTACAGTTTTTTAACATTACTCTCCTCAAAAGAAAACATCTAGGATCAAATGTAACAAACGTCTTTGTGTGATTTCTATCGTAGATTATTTGCTCTTTTATACAACAGCATAGTGACGATCGTGGTCACTCAGTCCAGATAAATGCGTATTTGGATGTTCATTTAATTGGCATACCTTTCAGTTTTGCTCAGGAATATTTTTAAACTGCACTGTAGGAGATTTTGTTTCGTGCAAGCATGCACTTTTTCGCTACCAGCTTTCAAATACCAAATAAAGTGAGGCCAGTCTAAGAGCAAACAAACTGTTCTGTGTTCCAAAACTTGAGCCTTTAATACTCGTTGGAGATTTACACTTTATGCATGCACATTGTTTTCCTAAGATAAACTGAGAGAGTCTTTATCCATGGGTTGCTAGACACTGCATGAATGTAGGACACATTACATGGGTTTGGGTCAATATTTATGAATTTAAAGGCTTTACTGAAGTATTTACTGCTGAATCCCAACTCAGAAATTGCCACCAACTCTGAAGTCATCAAATCTTAAAAGTTTATAAAGGAAGAAAGTTTACACTTTTGGTGTCATCATATAAATGTGTGAAATATCAGTAATTCAACACTGGTTCCACATCTTGCAGCTTGTGATGACCTCCTCGGGATATGCAGGTTCAAGGTAAAGGGGAAAGGATGGACAGACTAATAAAACAGCTGAAAGATAGTTGTGTATGTGTGTGTTTTGGTGAGTGAGTGGAAGCCACTCATTTTGACAGACAGTCTCTTTAAGAAATAAACTTGGCAGTTTGAAAGATCTCCGAAACCTTTTACACAGTAAGTGTGAACACTCAGACCTGCCAGTCAGCCCAGCCTCAACACAAAACAGAAGAAAATAGAAAAGTTAGACTTGGTAAAGTCTGATTTGTCAGTATTTAACATAATATCTTCACTTATGTATTTTTTTCACTTCCTGTATTAAAGCATGAGAATGATTAACTTGGATCCTTTTGGTTTGTTTAAGAGATAGGAGGGTGGGTACTGAGAGGGTTGGGAGACTGGATACAGGGAAGGGCAGTCTAGGTTAGCAGCTGAAGAGTTTGCCTAATTCACAAATAACAATCTCCTAATGGATATCAATGGTAAGTGCATTTCAGTCCCAGAGCAAATGGGGGTTTGTGGTGGCATGATTCATCCCAGTAATCACCAGAAAATCTGCATCAATGGTTTGATTTTCCATTTCGTACTTAACAGAGGTTCACTATACTCTCTAGATGCAGGTGATCTCAATTATAGATTGGAACCAAAAGTAAGCAGTTCCCATACAAGTGAAATATGTATTATTTTTTTGTTGTTATTTCAGCCAACAGAAGTCACCATTTGGCTGATAACGTTCCATATCTTTAGCTACTTCACTCCCTCATAGCACAGTCGTTTTTTATTTAACTCAAATATTTAATATTAAAGTTTAGTGAGGCATCTAGCATTGGCGTTTCTTGGCCTTTTTTGGGGGCATTTTTATCTTATACATCGTGTGTGCACTTTTTTTTTTTTTTTTTTTACAAACTAGAAAAGTGTAAAAACCTTAATATACAGTCAGAGGTAAAAACCATACAGTATTTGGTTGAAACCATTGGCTGTATTTTAAAAACGAAAAAAAAGGAAACCCCCACCCCCCTTGCCTCAGAAATGGTTTGATCCCGCACACCTGTTCCTGACTGGGGCTCTGAGCGCTCTCTGCACAGAACAATGCGCTCGCGCTGCCTTCCTGAGTAGCAGATATGTAGTAGTGTTGTAAATACCTTAAACCAGGTATGTCGCACAATTCTTAACTTATACCACTCAATACCAATACATTATCATCACCAGTCCTCATGTTTACGGGATTTAAGATTAGGTTCCTCTTTATGTTGTTGTAGGAGTTAGCCGACGTTTTTTCAAGCTAAGAAACATTACATGTGGTCAGTACCACTGTCCTCTGGTTCAACTGGAATGAGGGAAGCTAGCTGTTGTGTCACGTGCATGTGTTGTAGTACCATTTTTATTTAGTATTCCTAATAGTAATTTTTCATATTTATGTGATTTTATCATCTACTTTGTGTATGCTCGTCAGTCCAAAGAGGGACAGATGAAAATGGGAAGGAGAGGAGTGCAAAGTCAGGAAGAAGCAGGTAAGAAAACAAACAGAATAAGAAGGCACGCAAAATAGCAACTGTTAAGCTGATAAAGAAAAACATCCATTCACAATATAATTTTACATATACATCATGGAAGTTATGTGTTGTCACCATATTAAATGCTTTCCAGAAGCACACGTACAATTAACATATCAGTGGACTTCATTCTAAAAAGGACATTGTCATTACATTTTCCTAATTATCTGTATGCTTTACTATTTGCTTAATATACTCCAGAAGCATACTGTTTTTGTGTATGTTGAGGAGCTGCTGTATCAAAATGAGTTGTCTTCCCCCAGAAATTGGTTATTTATGATTCCTATCCATTCTCTTTTGCTGTGGCTCAGCATTTAAATAACCTTCATCAGATTTGATGGCTTAGTCACGGTATTTCCCAAAAAGTGTTTTGCTTTTCTTTCACAGATGTGGGAATGAAATTGTGTTAAAATGTACAAAACAGTGACATTTTTCGTGCCTGGCCGGGCAGCTCTCTGGGTGCTCAGCCCTCCTAAACCTCTCATCCTAGAATCGCCCCTGGCATTTAGCAAGTCGAATTCTCCTGATTATGGTGTTATAAATGTTCTGAGAACAAAGTTGCTTCGCAATGTGAAAAAGAAATGACACTTTTACATTTCTAGTGTTCACATATCGCTACATAAAAATGAGCCGGTCCTTACAAGGACATAAAATAAGGTATGTAATGACAAATGCAATGGTATGCCTGCTATAACTGTTGATGAACCAAATTATTTTTTATGTGTTTATCTTTCAATTTGTGTAGTTTTATGGCTAGTTTAATCATATTTCAGTGATATTGTTTACATTGACATAGGCCTGACATGAATTGGTACTTTCTACAGTGGATGACGTTTTGAATTTGATTGACCCCGTGTTACTTAAATGGTTGTGAGACCTTTTGCCAAAGCTATTATCATATATTGTCAACCCTAAAATGTTGATACTAAATGTATCATCACTTATAATCCAAACTCTGCCTCTTGCTTTTTTTGTATTTCACTGTGTGTATGATTATGTTTGTTTTCCCCTCCTCTTTCTCTTCTGGCAGTTCTGACTGGCTCACGAAATTAGTTCAAAGGGTCAGGGGAAAGATGATGGTTACGGCAGGATGTTTTAACCCTCTACATGTCATTGCCTCTTTTGTTCATAATGTCAATGTGGTAAAAAGCTCAGAAAAAGTTAAACGTTAAAGACGATACGCAAGGAGGATGGAGATAAAAAGATGACAGACAGAAAATGCCAAATGTTGATGGAGTGATACATGCTGTGTCTGGCCATCTTGATGGATCTGTGTGAGTTATGGAACATTCATGAGGCATAAAATGAATTGGTAACTCTACCCTCTGTACATGACAGCACAGGGAATCAATACAGTTAGTGGGAAAAGGATATTTGAGAAAAGCGTTAGACTGGTGCACTATTTTAGGCTTTCACGATTGTGTAAGCCTTTTTTGGTCTGAAGCAATTGTTTTGCATAAATGGAGAACCACGAGGCAATCGTCTTTTAAAGATACATATGGAATATCAAAGTTTTCTCTCCAAAGATTGAAGAGAAATTCAATTGATTTTAGTGTCCACATTTCTATGAAATTAGAAGCGCTGTATGAGCGTCTGTGTAAATGGGTAAAGGAGAAATGAGTGTAAGGCACTTAATCAAAAAAAGGCACTCTGTGTGGTGTACTATGTTACGGTTTCTGTTAAAGCCTCATTTAGCGTATGAATCTTCTGCCTCAATATGAAGGAAAAAAAAATGTCATGTTGCATTTTCTAACAAAACTGATCTCCAAATAGCTCAGTATTAAAGTTGAAAATGTTTAGTCAAGCATGGAAAATAAGCTAAATGCCTTTTAAAATACAGCCTAAAAACCCCTTATCCTTGAAGTCTGAATGTGAAACATTACTATATAGATTTCTTCATGCCCTGCACTTGTCCTCACTGTTTTCTGACTCATCATCACCTGCCCTCCACCACCTTTTTTAGCACCATCCTCCAATTTCTAAATCTGCCCCTCAGTCACCTACCTTTTATTGTCTTTTGTCTATTCACTGCAACTTTCATGTTCACTCCTAAGGCATTTCTTGATTCATTTTGTGCATCCCTTTTTCTTATTTCCCCCATTCTTCTGCCTGTGACCCTGAAATTGATCTCTGAAAAACATCTTGAAAGATGCCCAATTCCTCGGAGGAATTATACTGGGGGGGCAAGAAAGCATAGATCTTTTTGGCACCCAAGATGTATTAAAGGGGTGTGAAATATGATATCACATTGCAATTTGAACTGAATGTAAAACATTTACATTGTCACCAACAATTGGAGGGACTGAGACATGAGCAGAATTGTGTATACATAGAGATGTGAGAAGATGGTATGTTTTTTTTTTGTGCTTATGATGCTTTTATAAACCCTTTTATAAATACTTCTGTTGCAAAATCATTATTTTAATCATATCTTGCTTTTTACCTTACCTTTCTGCCTTTTTGTAATAGATGTGGAACCTGTGCACATTTTTCTAAGCCATTACCATGTGTTTCACATAGTTTCTTGATCTCTTTCCCAGGAACCAGAGGAATTTTGATCTAGAAAGTGTCATTTCTATCAATGTCCTCACTATTATAAAAACTGCAGCAGTCTTCTTTTTTTTTTTTTAGGTTACCTGAACAGAAACTTCTTCTCACTGTCACCTGACAAAAGCCAGACAGAGAAAAGCATTTGATTTATGCTGAAAAATGTCAAGGTTTCTCCTTAAGGTCTCTTAAGGGAACACATGATGTTTTACTACAAAACACAAAAGTTTCCATTCATCTTCTTGAGATGTGCGTGGAAGAAGTCTCATTTGCTAGTTGCATGAGGAGCATTGTTATGATTTTGGGCCCTAATTTACTAAGATCCCCAATAGAGAGTGCAGAGTTGGTGCAAATAGATTGGGCATGTTGTGTTTCTATGATTTGCGGGTGATCAACTAAGATTGATTGATAACAGGCGCAAACGGCCTTATTTAGATGAGGATTTAGTGTGTGATGGGGAGTGTAGAACAAGAGCAAGAAAGTTGCAAACGTAAAACAAAATTCAAAATAATGGAGATTGAATTATTAGCTGAAGAGGCAAATAGAAATATAGCAAATAAATCTTAATATGACCAGGGGGACTGCATGGAAAAAGCAATGGACTGCAGGCGCTATTTTTCCTGTTTAATAGGCGCAATCCTCGTTGTGCCGGTTAGTAAATCAGCTGCAGCATGTTTACCTTTAGTAAATCAGGGCCTGGGACTTTTGGAGTTGTCCCAACAGCATCAACCACTTACTGCTGGTGCAAATATCCATATTTACATTTAAATACATCAGCTTGCTTCCCTGAATGAAAAGCTCTGCAAGAATTGGGAGGGAAAAAAATTATAATAGTGTTTTATTTTTTAAATTTAAATAATGTCAAGCCATCCACTGGAATTTTTTTCATACAGCTGAATTCTTTTTAAGGTTCATTTTAATAAATTACTTCAGTGAATGAATGATAAACTTGGTATAGAAGTAAGAAAAATCTGTATTTGGTACTGTTAAAAGGGAGACAATTTCAACCAAGATGTGTTGTATTATACATTATTGTAAAAGCTGATTTGTCACCTTTTACAATGAGGTTACAATTTTACAATGCCCCCTAAAAAAATTTCAAAAATCCCCTGTAATATTCTCCTCTTGGTATTCACTCTGGTTTTCATTTGCTTGGTGGATTGGATGATTGCACGCCAACAGTAATAAGGTAGAAAACAACAAATATTGGTCATTTTTACACTGTAATCCTTTTACACTGTCAGGGACTGCGGTAGTGTGTGGAAGATCCATACGCAGCCTCAACAGCCTGACATCTCCTCCTCATGCTGGTCACTCTGTGATGATCCCGGCTCATTCTGGAGGATGGAGTTAGTTTCTCAGATACTGGAGATATGGGATAGCCTCTGGCCCAGAATCTCATTCTGATATGCTTATCAATTAGGTGACCTGCACAGACCTGGCATCACTTGAATCCCAACTGGAGAATATTGCATGGGGTTTTGGCATATTTTTAGGGTGCACTACCCAAATGTTTAGTTTGTTGTTAATTTCGCACAAGCATGATCTTTACTAGTTATACTTCACTGTAAATGGGACTAATCACACGTTCCAACAATATGTAATACCTCATGGTGTCATCAAATTTGAGAAAATATCAAACACAAATTTCCTTACTTTTTGTGAAAGTTTATATATTTTCAGTCTGTTACTGAGGCCTTTATAAAGATCTCCCTAATGATGTGACTTTTTGCTTTGTAATAGAATATTTTGGATAAGAAGAGGTTGTTGTACTCAAATTCTTCAATACAAAAATGCACTTTTTATTGATGATAAAAAGAAACAAACACATGGAAAGACCACCTGAAGTACCTAAATCTCCCATCTTTCCCCTTTTGCATGTCTTCCTTTCACCTTATCAAACTGCCACAGAGAGGAGCAAGAAACGTGGAAGGAAAGAGAACATTTTGAAGAGATGGAAGAAGAAAACAGAGAGGAAGAAGGCAAATTTGATAATCAGCTTGAGACAGGTGAGGCAAGAAGCTGAGAAACTCGAAGGCAAACCAAACAGAAGGTAAAGAAAAGGGAGAGAAATGAAAGCGGGAGGTGAAGAGTTTTTGAAGTCACAAATATAAGCCTGGCAGGCCTAACACCATGAACACTTTTATATTTCTCCTGTCAATCTTACAGTCTTTTTCTTATGGAATTGTTCGGCTGTATGTGGCTTCCCACTTTGTTCGCACAACGATCGCTCACTCTTTCACTGTCACAGCTTGATTCCTGTTATTTGAGAGAAGTGTGTGTATTTATATGTGTCTTCTCAGCCTTCTGGAGAGATTGACTTTCTAATGGTGCCAGTTAAACTGCTTGAGACATCTTGTCTTTCAGAAGTGACAGCAGAAACAGAGTGTCAAGTGTGACTGATTGAAATGTGTTGGAGAAGGTTGTCATACTTTTTCTTTCTTTTTTTCACATATTGGCTGTGAAATGTTTGAGATGTTTTTTTTAACCATTTTCACTGACCAAAGAATGGCAACTTCACTCTTTTCAAACCAGTTTTGTGCGCGCGCGTGTTTTGATTGTACAAAAGCTATAATGAGCATTCAGAGACAAATTTTAAAAAATATAGATTGCTCCAACCAAGGTCCTTTAAATTTCTGAAGAAAGCTGTAATGGAAGCTGTAATGTCTATGTTGTAATGGAAGTCTGATGGGTAAATCATGAAGAGAAAAGGTGACAGAGCAGTTCCTTGAGGAGCTACTCAGGAGATTGCTGAAGACGCTGTTCTGCAGGCGTCTACAGGCGTATATGTGGTCTACAGGTCAGATAGGCCATGGTCCAGTCAACCAGGGCTGAATCCACTTGCATCATGCTCTTCTTATCAACCAAAGCATTCAGATGACATGATTCAAATATGCAATTTGTATGTGCTAATATTTAAGCCTAACCCTTAGGGATGTGAATCTGACATCAACTCATGATTCAATTCGATTCTGGATTAACTACATTCCTCTATAAGCTAGAAAGAGGTTTTCAAAGATAATCAAGTGGTTCAAAAAATGAAAATACACAGAAGCAATCTTTTGATAAAGAGGTGTCATTTATTTTTGCCTACATTGCAAACTTTAACATTTCTTTGTCACTTAACAATAGCTTTGAAAGTAGTCTGTCAAACGCTTTTAAAGTCGATTCATATTCAATTTTGAATCGATTCATAATCTTCATGAATATGAATCTTGATTCTGCTGTGAATCGATTTTTTTTGCACCCCTACTAACCCTAGCCAACTGCAAATAAAGTAAAAAAAGTTGGAAGTTGCTGGACAATGTGTTCAGATGAGACATGAATTTGGTTTTCCTGCCTGACAGTTAGTGTAGTAGGACACGCTTCATGGCAAAAACCTGTCTGATAAACTCTGCAGGTTTTCCCCCTTTGGACTGGTGCAGAGCACTGCGAGATGTTTAAAAATGACTTGCGGAGTGGGTAAAACCCAAAACACAAATATACAGTTGGCATGCAGATATCAACAGGAGGATATGTACAGTATAAGAAATGATGGCTGTATTTATTTCTAATGCACTGCCGTATAAGATTGATATATTATATGAACTTTCTGTTCAAGATATGCCTTTGACAAACACTTTGAAGTTTGAGCTTCTCCCAAGTGCAATCAACACATTGCAGTAAAAATGTTGGTGTGGTCATCTGTATCTCAGCAGCTGTTCTGAGTTTGTACACCTGGAATTTCAGCACAAAAATATGGTGCCCGTTAAAGGTTTGTCAAAAACGGATCAGTGGCTTCTGAGATTTCACATTCGACTGTCAGATGCAGCTGGATGCATTCGAAAAGGACAGATGGAAACATGGATGGATGGAATATTGGTGGAAAAACTGGTTAGAAGGCAGTGTTGAGGAGGGAATGGACTGCTGAAAATATAGTTTTCTAAGCAGCAAATGTTATTCAGTGAGAGTAGTTTAGTTTTTAAAGATAATCATTAGTTTTATTAAAAATGAAAATTTGCTGCCAGTGGTCTACTTGCATAGATGAATCGGGACCAGTAAGTTGAGTGTTTTGACACTTGATTCCTCGTTTTTCTAGATGCAGATATTGAATATAAGCAGTTTTCACAAAGTTATGCTGCAGTTCTTTCCAACTGAACGAAATTATTTTTATTCTTTGCCTAACTTTAACCCTCATTGAAAATATGTCATGAATATTCTATGAATAATTAATTTCAAGAACAAGTTTTACATGGAACTGGGTCAAGACGGCAGGAATCAAATGCAAAACTCTATACAACAGATGTAAAATCAATATCCTTTAATTCAGTTCTGGGTTGAAACAAGGACATAGAAAAAAAAAACGACACTAAAATATATAACATGACATGGAAACTAAAAAACCTAAACACAGATCATGACTAAGTTAAAGAGAGAAATAGATAACATTTGCAACATTATCAGGTAAAAGAATTGATTAATTTTTCAAATCAAAATTACAATGGTCAGCAAAGAGTGAAACAGTTTGAGATCACAAAAGAGACAGGAATGATAGAATTGCAATATAATCAATGTTTGAGGCAGCACAGCAGAAATCACATATGACTGCTGATGCTGATGTTGAAGCTTATTCAAAGAAACAAATGTAGAATTAAGTGAAAATCTTTGAATACACAAATAGATCAACTGAATAATATCAGAGTGTAATGCTGCTTAACTCAGTATCCCCATTTAAATTAAAACCAAATAAAGCAGTAAACATCTTAACATAAATACCTGAGAAAACCTATGAAATCAGTCAAGATGATTTCCAAGTAGCAGTTCAGGATACCTACAATTTTCCTGTCCATTGTTTGGTCCATCATGATCATTTTTCCCACGGTTTAGAGCATTTTCTGCATTGATCTGTGTCCTTGATTATGTGATCATATTCACAAAAAGATAACTGGTTAAAAAAAAAGAGTGTAAAGGAAATTATTTTTGTGTACAAACCTATTTGAGGTATCATTTTCATATTGGTTTATCAAGGTCAGTGGATTACGCAAGGATAAAGTGTGTGTCCTTAACACATCTGGATATACACACTTTCACATAAATACACACACAGGAAAAAAGAGGGAAATTATCAGGAGAACTGGATTACACAGGGATAAGGATTGACTCTTGATATTGACCCATTGACTAAACACACACTCATTTTACATTCGCTCACCCAGTGCACCTGCACAAACATACACCCACAAATAGAGCTCGCTGTGCATTCTACCCCTACACCGCCCATGTTTGTTCTGCTTTGTTCTATTTGTGTACAGTCTCTTTTGTCCTTTTCTTAACTATCCTGTTATAATTTACTCAGAGGTTTCAAGTTTATACACACTGCAAGTTTGGTAAAAACTGTTGTTTCACTGACAGGAATGATTACAAGGGTGAGAATAGAGATTATTTTGGGGGAAATATACCTTTTTCCAATATCTTGCTTTAAAAATAAAGATCTGTAGTACTTATGTTTGAATTTAAACAAAATATGAAGCTATACCTGACAACTGTTTTGTTTAGTGTGAAACACTTACTCGATTCCCCCCAAATCAAATACCCATGCTTTCTCTCTGGCCTGTTGGGCTCTAACTTCTAGAAAAATTATGTATGACCTTCCAAGTTCTGTAGAGATTGTCTTAAGATAGGTGTGTTCTCTTGGATATAGAACTGAACAACCATTAATTAATCCCCAAAAAGGGAAATTAATTTAGCTAAATAAAAAAAAAAAAAAAAAAAAACATCTCCTTTTTGTCTTTTTTTCCCAGTCATTGGTTAATTGCCACGATATGGATGTCATTATGTAGTGTTAGTGCTGTTGGCACAAACTGCCGCAAGAGCAGTGTTTTTTTTTTCTTTTACAACAGAGTTGAAGAAGCCTCTGACTGAACATAATTGTTTATCAATTGTGTTATGTGGAGAGTCTATACTGTTTCATTATGTTAAGTAGCGTCTGCAATTCTCTACAGGGGTCTTAGAGCAGTTCCAGCATAAAACCAGCTTTCAGTTTCCTCGGTTACTGGCTCTGAAGCTCCTGCCCCAACAGATGGATGCACAGCAGATTGCACTCCGCCTTCACAGACTTGGAAAATATGTTACATCTTGCTGCAAACAATGAAGCTTTCTCAAAATGTTGTCTACCCTGTACCTTCTTGCACAGTTTTAGTGGTATTTCCAGTTCAGTCTGTTGCCTAGGTGAACACACATTTAGTCCTCTACGAACTCCATCTCTTCTCCCAGGAACTGCAAGCCAATTGGTCAGAGTTGTTCAAAGTAATTAAGAAAAAATGTACAGTTGGGAAATCTACACTTGTTGTGAGTGATTTAAATTTAAATAAATATAACAGGTGTTTCTTAGTTGACACTTCTAAGTGTCAACTGTATCATGACTATACTGTGCATACCAGGCTCTTGCTCTCCATGGCATGATTTCACATACAATTTTGATTACCTTCTTGGTTGATATGAACTAGTGCCATTTGATTCTGAGTGACTTTGTTGCAAACAACACATCTTTGACATTTTTATAGGACGTTTCAGGTGAAAATGTGACTTCTTTTTTTTGCATAACTGAGCACATAAGCTTACATACTCCTTTATTCCTGTGTTCTGCTGACTTCAAAAGCTTGAAGTAGGCCTTATGGCAAAAGGCTAGTATTATTCTCACCTGCGGGTTTTGATATTGATACATATTTTGATATCAAACAAATTAGTCTATTTTCTGGGGTACATCAAGTCTAATGGAATCCAGTTCAATTGCATTTTATAGTAGGCAGAGATATCTAAGACAGATATCACAGATTCACACTAAATTGAGAGGGATGAATGGCTAAGTTAGGCTTTGGTTATAAGAAACAGATATTCCTCCAACAGTAATAACCACAGTGCAGTGAGATCCAAGAACAACTAGTTATACCATCAGAACCAAACATGGACATGTATGGTTGTTTCTGCATACTATGTTTATTTTATCTTTTTGTTTGTTTGTTTTTATGTGAGTGCTTGTGGACTGTGACTTGTATTAGCAGAGCATGATGTGCATATTTGCATGAAATTGAAGGAGGTAAAAGGATTTAATGAAAAACATAATTTTTCACAGATCTATTTCTGCTTGAACCAGCATGTAAAATGCAAGTATGAACAAAAAGACCAAACAACATGTTGCCCACTGATGCATAAAATTCCTATTAACTTGCTTTTCTCTTTTTTGTTAAAGAAATATACAATCTACCTTCAGAAGTTGTTGTTCTTAGATGAGATAAAATGCTTTGTCAAGACTGCTGTGTATGTGTATGTGTATATATATATATACATACACACACACACACACTCTCACATTTTTTGACATTTGGATTAATTGTTATTTTAATGTTTATGCTATTCGTGCTCCTTGTGTTATTGAAAGGCTCCAGCCCCCCGTGCACTAAAATATGCAAGTAAAGAGAATTCATGGATTATAATAAAAAGTAAACACATATATTTTAAAGTAAAAAGTAATAAACAATTATTTAATCTTTGTGAATTATAAGTCAGTAATTTTAGCTCTTCCTTGTTATTAATAATCTTGTGTGCATCTTTTTTAGTTCTTACTACCCTTTTTTCCCACTTTTTTGATTATTCTGATTTAAATATCAATGACAAATGACCCCCCTAAATAATTAGGTAGTATACTTCTTACTTCTGTCAGCTATGTTCTTTGTTTGTATTTATCTTTTTCCATTTACCTCTTGCCATTATGTTTGCTCATGACATACTTTGGCTTTCAGATAGCTTATTTGTGTAATCTTGTAGAGTAATTTAGCTGTCTGTCTTTCGTCTTTCTTTTCCTGCCAATGGCATTTTTTGGTACAATAAGTAAGAGAATACTATTTTAAGTCTAGCACCTGTTCAATTTGGGCTGGGATGTTTTTTTTTGTTGTTTTTGCTTGCTTTCTTCTTTTTTAAATATATCTTTTCTAAATTACTTGTTTGGACAATTTTCTTGGACCATTCCTTCTCTCTCTTTGTGGGTGTGTATATTTTATTTCTATGCTCAGACTTTTGTTGGCCCAAAATAAGCTTGTAAATAAGCCTTCCTTTGCTCCACAACCTTCCTCTGGGGTTTGCGTTTGTGTCCATTCAGAACAGTAACCTTTACAGCTTGGATAGAAATTGATCCAAACATGCAAAGTTTGCATTTTAGTATTTACAACTTTTTGAATCTCATTTAAATAAATACCTGTTAACTTTAGACTTTATTGTACCATGCCAGAATCAAACAATGGATATCTGAACGAGGGCAGTCACTCACTTCCAAATGCATTTGCCTTTTGTTCACACTTTTTGGCAAAAGTCCCTCTTTCCAACTTTTTATGATCTCACAAACAGAAATTACCCACACTTTCAGCAGGCATACACACTTTAATTTATCAAATGCATTTAATTAAGCTTTCGGGATTTTGTATATCGGTGAGAAATTATTATTGGAAGTCTAAATAAAGCGAAGATATGTATCTGTTTTATAACACAACTTGTTTTTGCTGTGGGAAGACCTTCACCTCAGCTTTCCAGATGGGATGCTGGATCAATTTCATCTCCATCTAAGATATTAAAAAGGGCTAAAGAATCCTCACCTGGGAGTGTTTCCCCATCTTAATGACTCTCTTCTGGGAGTTCGGATATCTTTATGAAGATCTGTCTTGGTTGATTCTACTCTGTGTACTTATTTAAGCCTTTTCAAAGCAGTAATGAATATATTCTTTGCCACACCACATGGATATGTTATCAATCACACAGAAGATTTGGAAGGATTTAGGAGAGAAAAATAAATACAAAATCAATATTTTCTGCTGTGAAATGCGTGGGGCTTTTCTGCTGATGGTGATTATTGACAGTTTATACACCAGCCCAAATGAACCCTACTTACAGAATTGATTTAGTTTTGATCGAGTCACACAGGTGAAGTTTGCAAGGCACATTTCAGATATCAAATATTTCTGTCCGCAAACATATTCCTTCTATATCTTTACCACCATTCACAGAAAGAAGCATGCAGACCTTCCATGTTGCAAAATCTTGTCAAAACATGCCGTTTTTATTTGAGATGCACCGATCCACTTTTTTAGGGTTCCGATCAAATACCGATACCTGAAATTTAGGTATGTGCCGATACCGATACTTAGCGATACCAACGTTTTTTTATAAGAAGGCAAGTAAACGTCTTTTAACCAGAACTCTGCCTGGTTTCATTTCTCGCCCCATCTCCAGAAATTACATGACAGGCCCGTATGAGTTACATGAACTTTATGTTGAAGGAAAACCTGTATTTTAAGTTACATGTGGAGAATTACTCACCAAAATTGAAATTGAAATTTTAGTTTTTAATTTTTGCCTATTTTAGTGGCAGTCTTTAGATTCTGACATTCCAGGACTAAATGATGTTTTCTTTTCTACTGCAAGAGGTTATACTGACTGCAGGGGATTTTGCACTTTCTCCTTTTAGATTCCCATCGTTGGATCAGATAATGTGGAAATATTCTTTATTTATAAAATAAAGGATTTTATAAAGATGGATCCATGCTGGATTTTACAAGATGCCGGACCTTGTTGGAATAAATGTCTCAATAAGCTCGCTGAAACCTATACCGCTGAAAGGTTTCTGCAGTTACCCGCAGAGGAAGGTGGAGCGGAGTTTATGAGCCAGAAATATCTCTGCCTCTTGTCTTCACCGCAGTCGCATCAACCATATGCACGCTACGATCGTCTGTAACATGCATGTGCACATGGAAAGAAGGCAAAGATATTTATACTGTCTTCATAAAAATCTATACTGTTTAATAAGAATAAAAATTATGGAGAGGTCCAAGCGAAGACTGCGTCTCTTCTCCTATTGCTGCTTCTAAACTTTAATAAAATTAAACCGGTTTGTTTAGAACAAAATGGATTGTTTACTCCGCTTAAGCGCTTTTATTTGACTTTACAGATCAGTGGAAGGTAATTATGAACTGATCACTCTGATCGATCAGCTGCTGTGTGAAATCATTTTGCTACCAGAGACCTGAATGCGCTGATAGCAGTAGATTATATTTCATAAATATAATTTCCGTAAGTGCACTGAGTAAAAACCTACAACAGAGACCCGAGTTAAAAGTTAGAACTGAAGTAAAGCGTTCATAGTGCTGACTTACGTGAGAACACGTTGATGAGGTATTGAAGAGCCGCGGCAACTTCAGCCTTGTGGAAACTTTCGTTTCTCTGGTAGTTCTAGTCCTGTCAACCAGCCCCCGCCCCCCCTCCCTGAGGCTGCATTCTGCATGCTGTGTTCATGTGCTGAGCCCATGTCGGGCAGCAGAATAGCCTACCACCACAGAGCTTCTGGAGGCGCGATGTAAATTTTGATGTAGTCCTCATGAAACAATTAAATTTTTGGCATTTTGAAGATAAGGCGCCCGCCGCAACCAGCGAAAAGCGCTTGGTATTGTCGTGCTGCCGGATACTTTCAGGACCTAGACTCTAACCCCTATTCGTCCAGGGGAGTCCCTTTCCTTAAAACAGCAGTTCCTTACTACATCTGCTACTAAGTACAGGAGGTCTAAATAAAGGTCTTACAGCACAACCACATTTAGACGTTCAATCTTAAGGTCCCATATTATGCACTTTATTCCCAATCTTAAACAATTCTCTGATATATCATTTAAATCTTGGCGCCCTG
>JBBBVU010000012.1:6039290-6064305 GCA_037177055.1 Atherinosoma microstoma
ACTTTTCATACAAAACAAATTACAGTGCAAAGTGCTTAACAATTTAAAAAAAAAAAAAAAAAAAAAAAATATATATATATATATATATATATATAATCAGGACTGACCTTAGTGCTATTCAACATTTGTGTGTTTTATAATTGTTTTTGTCATTTGAGTGTATTTTTCAGTCTATTCTGTTTCAATGAGCATGACTCATTACAGGTGCTGTTGTTTCAGCAGTACAGAATTGTTTTACGCCATGAGCTGCTTGACCAGTGACCACTTAATTTGCTCGCTTTTTTTGGTGTTGAAATAACTTTCTGACCCTCATTCAATTTTCGAATTTTGCTGCACTCTACGGGTAAAAAAAAAATTCAGGAAAGTTAAGGGATAAAAACATTAAACAGCAAAGAAACAGATAAAAAGAAATGACTGTAAACCACACGCAGCTACTTGACTTTACTGTGTGGTTTATTTAAATTAGTTTTTTATTATTCAGCTAACTAAGTCAAGTGATCTGTTGTTCTTTAAAGGCCTGTGCAGGATAAGCCAAAATATGTTTGAACACAGGTGTATCTGTTCTTTTGCTTTCTGTTTGTTTGGATTATACTATTAAACTATTAAAATTCTTGCATGATTTTCACAATATCATCTCAATATCAGATGTTTCTGATTAAATCAGCAACACACAGCAGCACAGAATGTTTTTGGCAGTAACCCTGTTTTTGGCTGTGCTGCCGTGCACTAATTCAGATTCATGATTCAGACACTTCTTTCAGGGTTTTTGTGGTTAATCATCTTGTTTGAGAACAGCATGTTGTAGCAAAAATATTTAAACATTGTATAGTTACATGTATATTCAGAAGTGTTGAAAAGGTCAAATAAAGTTAATTTGTACAGGTTATAGTGGATTTTAGGTTAATTTTGACATCATATAAAAAGCTGATTATCTTTCACTTTCTTGGAGTAGTGTATATACAACACCTTATATATTCTCGTATATAAATACATATGTTCCTGGCCAACGGAGAAAGTTCACACAACAGATGTTAAAGCATGAAAGCTGGTCACCATGCATGGAGGGTTCCACCCCAAATCCAATGTCCAGAGGCTATACACTAAGCCCAAAGAGAGAAGAGGAGGACTAGTGAGCATCTGAGCCACTATCCAAGGTTGAACATTTAAGTTCCACAAAAATATTAAGAAGACGGCCTCAAGGGATGAAGCACTTAGTGAAAGTCTCAGGCGGTGGAAACTGGAGGGGAAGGAGTTGGAGGAACCATCATGGAAAATCCCTGCATGGAATGTACAACCGACAGATAGTTAAAATAGTAGATATGAGCAGGTTCTACCAGTTGCTAGAGAGGGATGTGGAAGGACATCAAAGAGGTACTCATTATGGCATCACAGCACGGGAGCAAGCCTTGAGCACCAGAGATCTACCACACCAGGCAGGATCCCAGGTGCAGGCTGTGCAAAGAGGTCCCGGAAACAATCCAGCACCTAACAGCAATGTGTAAGCTACTGACCGGAAAAGAATACATGGAACTCCATAACCAAGCTGTCAGCATGGTATACAGATCATCTGTGCAGAATAGGGACTGGAGACCCCGAGGTCACAATGGGAAACACCTCCCAAGGTGGTGGAGAATGAGAGAGCTAAGATCCTGCGGGACTTCCAGATACAGACCGACAAAATGGTCATGGCCAACCAATTTGGATTAACAGCAGAGGACAGCTGCTGTGATCGATGTAGCCATCCGGAACAATGACAATATCAGGAAAAAGGAAAAACTGGAGAAAGCCTGGAAGGTGAAGGCAACAGTAGTGCCTGTGGTCATCGGCAGTGTCCACACTGGAGAAGTGGCTCCAACAGATGTTCTAAGTTTATATATATATAAAATCTCCTATCTCTAAGCCCATTTAGCTCAGTTGTTTACTCTTACTTTCATGGAAAAGTATTTGCTCTGTGTGTCTTGTACAGCTGATACAGTAGTCTGTGTGTGAAACAAATGTGATTTCACAGATGTTTTAAGTTTAATTAATCTTAAGTTTGCATATACAGGTGTTTTTAATTAGCTCCTTATTTGTGCCTCAGCATATGAAGTTCAGGGACCTGGACCTGAAATTGCTTGGCTCAAAGCTGCTGCAAACACTTAATGACATTAGATGCAGTGTTAGAGCGTGCTAGGGGAGAGAATGGAAATGGTTATGAGAAGAGAGAAGCAGACTGAGATGGTTAAAGGCTAGGCCTAGCCATGATCTGGGTGCTTTGGGGGGAAAAAAGGGATGGAGAGAGTGAGAGAAATGAAAAGAGGATGAAAAAGTATCAGTGTGAAATGAGACTCTGGGTGGTGATGGAGGGAAGGAGGAAATACTGGAAAATGATGAGAGGCAGGGGAAAAAATACAGAAAACAAACAAATTAAGTCATGAGAAGAAAAAAAGTGGAAAGGAGAGAAGAGAAAGACAAGATAAACAGATTGAGAAAACAAAGAAATAGGAGGGGATCCGTATTTGGGGAAGGAAACAGCCAGGGCACCAGCTAGAGATTTAACATTTCATTCTGTGCTGCTCTTAGCCTGTAGGCTGGCATTAGAGCTGAGATTTTCGCTATTTACAAAGCTCCCAGTGGCATCAGGACTCCATCTACATAATGTTTAACATGCTCGACTCGGCTGCACTCTACTCGTCAAAGGGAGATGGTGTAAGGATTTTGGGCATCATTCCCTGAGGTCTACTAAGAGGCCAGGGAGAGGGAGACAGAGAGGTTGTAGTGGAAAGAATCAACACAGAGTAATTGAATTACAATCCTGTTTCTGTTTTTTAAAAAGAGGTGTTTCATTTAGACTGTGACCTTTTGTTTCATTCTTGTTCTTCTTTAGAACATCTATTTGCTGTTTAAAGCGACTGAACTTTTGTTCCTCTTTTATTGCAATATGAATGAGGCATTGCATGATCTGTGACATCTGCGACAGGGTAAATTACATTTTCTTGGAGATGGAAGAAATGTCAAGAGAACAGCAAGATGAAAATGACGACAAAACATTGACATCTCAGTGAAATTTGAAGCGAGGATGTACTTAAGAAAACAGCTCAAGCTGCATCTGTTGTAGATCAGAGTGACAGCCTGGTGATTACAGACACTGACTCACTGGAAGAGACTATACACAATAATTACCACAGTCTCACACGACCTTCTGGTTTTGTAGCAAGAACTTAAACCACTAATTTGACCTTCTCTTTTAACTTCCTATTATTGTAGCTTTTGCTGACATCTTACATGAATTTCACATTCCTGCACTTTGCTCTTCTATTTTTAGTTCTTAAACTTGCTGTTTGTTTTTTTTTCTTTCCCATTCTTCAAGTTGTCAGCTCTTTCTGGTGTTAGCCCCAGTGTCTTTTTTTTTTAACAACTATCTCATGCGGTTTCCACTAATGCACTAAAGCCTTGAAATTTTCCGAGACATAATATGGAGAAACAGAAATGTCAGGCTGTGCTCTGATTGTCCACTAACTAACACTAACCAGCAGTTATGTTTTGTATTAATAAATGATGGCAGGATTTGGAAATGCCAAATCTGAGAGAATGGACAGAACAAGTTTTCCATTTTGGTTGGGAACATGCTGCGTAATTACCATCTCTCTCCAAAACACTGATATAAAACTTTAATAGAAAACTGTGGATCTGTGGTTCTCTAATTGTTTTGGATCCACCGCACATGGAAAGCAATTATGTTAGAAAGGAATAGAAAACAACTGTTGTTGTAGTTCGCATGCATATATTTCAGTAGCAAGCTACTTTTCAATGTATTATTGGTGCTGTTTGGACTGTACAACTTAAGGTTCAAATATATTCAGGTAGATATTTTCAAATAGCACAAAAAATGGCTGGCTTGATACATAGTGGACTACTGTGGACAGTAGTCCACAGCCTCTGACAAAGTACAAAGTCCTTATCTGATTGAGCCTCTGTAGCTGAGCAGGTAATTGGCCCTAGAAGCCACAGCCAGTGCGTGTTTTGAGAGAAACAAACAGAATACAAGAATCTTTGTAGTCATACAGCACAAAGCAGACAATGAAAAATGGTCCGACAAATTCATAGAAAGGCAAGGAGTTGAGTTTATGATGAAATTCAAGTTAATTTGGTAGCAGCAGCAATATTTTGTCATTTCCTCTTTCCTGCAGGCACTAACTAGGTCCTACTTCTTAGCTGAGAAAAATTGCCATAGGCTATAACTTCCTATAAAGTGTCATTATCTTAAAGGAAATTATGTCTAAACCAGATTCTACAGATATTACTCAGAGATCTAATGTGAAAATGGCTTAAGACAACAAAAAATAATTTTATCTACACACCAAGGACGGAAATTTCTATAATTAAATTACTTGCTAAAGGGGGATTTCTTGAAAGACCAGCTGCCACATGTAATATGTCAATGCGACTGGCTCAAAGGGACAGCTTTAATGTCCAACCGATTCTTCTACCATTCACGGCACATTTTCCAGCATTTATAGAATTGAGATTTTCTTTTCCCCCAACCCCTTCTCCATTGCTTTTAGGGCTTTTGAGAGCAGGTATTTTCTTCAACAAATGAAATGTTTTAGTAAAGCAATGGAATATTTTGCATTTACATTTAGTATCATTATTTTGTGACTTGCATGAAAAAACAAGTCTTCATTGTTTTAAAAAAATCGTGTGTTTTGGAGTATATTTGGTGTTGCATAGTAGAGGTCTACAAATCAAATTTTACAGAGAAGATTGTAGTTTCAGACACAACATGATAAGAAAAGATAACTCAGAGATATTTCTTAATTCATGCTCAGATAACTTCCTTTGCCATGTTATACTCACATTTTTTGAAAATCTAAATTCAATATGGAAAATATTTTTATGAGCAATCTAGATTTAAACTTTTCCAGATATTTATAGGTAGACCTCCCTGTTAAAAAGTCCTCGCAAAAAGCTACACTGCATTGCCACGTACTACAGTCCAGAACTTCTTTTTTGTTTTGATAAGGGAACCAATGTTAAAAATCAAGGGCAGGGCTACTCAATTCAGTACTTACGAGGGCCACAGTGGTGAAGGTTTTCAAGATTGTCCCTGCTTCAACACAATTGACTGAAATTGCTAAATCTTTGTGCAGAACTTCACAGGCTGTTAGATCCATTTGATTTTGGTGAAGTGTGTTGGAGCAGGGACACATTGAAAACCTGCAGGACTGTGGCCCTCGTAGAACTGAATTGAGAAGCCCTGACCTAGGGGATGCAATACAAAAGGGAAGATGAAAAGCTTCTGAAGCCTTTATCCACATTTTCACAGGTGAAGCCAATCAAGGCAATTAAGACATTGAAGCCCCACAAAGACTCTGCTTGTAAAAGACGCAAGTTTACTGCAGGTGGTTAAAAACATTTCTGTTCTAATAGATAGATAGATAGATACTTTATTGATTCCCGAGGGGAAATTCAATTTTTCCAGTACAACCCATCCAGACAGGATCAGTCGGACTGAGGCAGCAACCATACGGCGCATAAAGCAGCCAGGCGCTCCTAGCATACGGTGTATAATGGACCTATATCTGCACAGTAATTTTGAGCTTTTCTTGCTTTTAATCAATTTGTGATTTTTTTTCTTTAATTAATTTATTTTTTAATTATTTTTTTTTGTGATTTTTGCTATTTGTTGCTGCCTTTTACTACTTTTTAATGCTTTTTTTGCGCTATCTACAATGCTTTTAATGCTTTCTTGTAAAGCACTTTTGAATTTTCTTGAACAGGAAATGTGCTATACAAATAACCTTGCCTTGCCTTGCCTAAATTAACCCCACATTTTTAATTTCCTCTGTCAAGCATGTTTCGTTTACGTTGCCATTTTTCTTAAAGATTGTAGAAAACTTATTTGCTGAATTTTCACGAAACTTGGACTTGAGCTACGGCATGGCCAAAAGAAGAGCCAGAGGTTAGTCTAGATAAATCTTTTGAACCGTACGTCAGTCACTAAAGAAACTGACTGTTATATTGTGAATTTGATATTGATTATAAACACGTTCTTTTTTTTATACTTTTTTTTATTTAAGTTGGCTAAAATGATCTCCATACCAAGCCAGAAAAATGTTATAATATTCATTTTTTGCTACCCCCCCAAAAATGTTTTTGTCAAATCTGAGTAACTTATTATCCAAATTTGATCCTGTGCTTACAGCTTCTCAAAAGACTCAGATGCAATGATTGGCACTAAGCGAACTTCATAATTGGTTTTATTTGCAGGACAGGGGTCAAATCTATGCAGAAAGTGAGACTGTATTTAAAGATTAGGATCAAGTCCAGAAGCAGACCTAGGGTCCCAAAGCAGACATCTGTATTAAAGACTTTTTAAAAAAAGGCAACATCAGCTACTAGTAGAGGTCAAACTGATGGAAAGTACAACCAAGGAAATAGGCCTAAAATTGTGTGCTTTGGTACATCTATGTGTTTTTAGTTAGTTTTTTCTAATGGTCTTCATCAACAAAGCATTCTTGACCTTCTAGAAGTTTCTGTGTATGTTGTTATGGTTCTTTTTGACCACTATTTGAGTCAGTGTAGATTTTTTTGATTGTGTGAGTGTGTGGTTTTCATGAGCCTGTGTTAAAGGCATCTTCTTCAATATGCTGACCAAATAAGTATGCGTGTTTGTGTTTTATGCGTTGGGTGTGAAGTTTTGTGTTAGTGTGTCATGTGTTTTATTACCAAATCTATGTGTGCTTCTGTGTGTGTATCTTCTGTAAACCCGTATCACTGTAGAAGGAGCCTTTTCAAGACTTTCCGGCTCCACTGTTTGCTAAAGAAGGAGGAAGCGATAAGCTGCCCGTTAACAAACCTCTTAACGAACCTCACTAATGAAACCTGAGGGCAGCTCTGGGACGGCCTCAGCATGCCCCTATAATTAGACTGGCAAATAAGAGCTTGTTATGCAAACGAGTTAGAGTTAATCTGCATATCTTTACCTGAGACTCTTGTGTTACACTGACAAATGTTTACCCAGAGGCAGTGAAACGGAAAAGAGGAGTTTGAGAGACAGGACAGGAGGAAAGGCAAGAGGACACGAAGGTAACGGAAACTGCAGAACACCAAACAGTGAAGCGAGTGCAGCGAACGCTAAAGAATGCATTCGGAGGAGCTTCAGGGTGAATGATGACCTAGGGAATGGGGACAAGGTAGTGGACAGGAGTCCTTTAGTCGACGAGAAACAATTATGCTCTTTTGTGCTTATTTAAATTATGCAGCTTATCTCAAGTCATGATCATTTGCACAAAGGAATGAATAAGCAGCCTGGTAGAAAGAAATGGTTTCTGGTCCAAAGCTTTTTTGGACTCTCCGTTTGTGCTGTTCAAGGTAACAAAAAACATATGCTGTGCAAATTGGTTGGGACAGCATGGAGATGTAACAGTTATTTAACTTGGACTGAAACTTACTAACTCCAGTCAGAGTCCTGTCCTGTACTTGGGTCACCTATGGTATGCTGTGACGCATGCAAGACTTTCTGTCATTGGTTCCTGGATGATGTGTGTATTGTCCTGGCAACCGTCTCTGGGGTTGATGGGTTTGACCTCTGCATGGCAGCAGGGTTCCTGATGGATCACTTGCCACAGCCAGCACACGCCTCGTCTGCTGTGGATATCGATACTGTATATAATGTTCCGTGAGTCTTGCCATCTGCTTGGATGCTGGAAAGTTTTGCATATTTAAGTTCGCTGTGCCTGCGTTGATTTGTGACCAATTTTTTTAATAGTCTGTCATAAAATCATTCAAATCATTTCCAATTATTTGAAAGAATAACTTCTTTCTGACAGCTGTAGTGAGAAATATTTCAGGTGTGCACACGTGTCTACAAGTGCAAGTTGCTGGATGTGTGTGCATGTGTGTTTGGCTCATTAGTGCAGTGGTTCAGAGGCGATTAGTTATCGTCATGTTGCTCAGCCTGCTGAGATGTGGCACAGTCAGCGGCCATCTTTATTCCACAGTCTTACACAAACACATGCACACACACACTGAGAGCTACAGGAGTTGTAGAAGTTATTACATGTCCCCCCTGTGCTTTGTACACACAAATACAGTCACATGGACACACACACCTTTATACCTTATCATAAACCTCTTATTCATCGTATCAAGCATACTGGAATGAACACACCTGCCACTGCACACACAGACACACACACAGGCTGCCCCCCCTCCCCTTCTCTCCCTCTCTCTCTCCTCTACCCCTGACTTTGTCCCTGTGACCTTGGGCGAGTGTTGCCAGTGGCTGCTGCTGAGATCTCTGCGTAGGGGGTAGGAGGGCGGATGGAGAAAGGCTTGGCCAGGGATCACACAACTTTCATCCCTCTATCCATCCGTTCGTCCGACTGATAAATGGGAGAAAAGTTTCCCCCTCTGTTGACAGATGGCTGTGGAGTTTTTGGGAACTCATAAGGAGTTCATTTATAATTAATCTCCTCTTTGGATTTCTGTTCCATCAACAACATAATTTATTTCAAGACTGTGTAAATGCAATTTTCATATCACATACAAAGCAGTTGTCGGACTTCCAGTTTTTATCATGTGCTCGCTGATGTACTGTTGTGTTTAAGATCTGCCTGCTAGAAAAATGGAGAACCTCTCTTTAATTTTCTTGTTTGATCACAGCAAAGAGTCAATATTTATTATCACTATACACAAATCTGAGAAAAGAATAATAGTCACAGAGACTATTTATAGCCATTCTGAAGAGTAGTTTGAAAAGTTCAGTGGCTGGTTGAATGGTTTGAGAAGAGAAGCAAAAAAAAGTTTTTAAAAAAAGACACTGTTAAAGACTTAACTTTACAACCGTAAGACTGCTATTGACTCATTTGATGACACATGATATTAATTATGCACATTTTTGGAGCCGTTGCTGCCCTGCAACGCCATGTGACTGTCAGCTTTTCTTGACGTACCATCTCACGATACAATAGTAATGCAGTATTTCAGTGGAATCTAATTCTACTAGGTCAAATGGAGACTAGGAGTCTGGACAAACAGCCAAGTAAAGCATCACCTGGCCATTCGGGAGTGAGGTTTCTAAAGAGGCAAGGTAGGAAAAACCTGGAAAACTGCATCACTAACTCAGCAAGTTAGTCACTCATACCCTTTGTAGTTACCACAGCAACCAATCTAGATAGGCTGGTGATGCATGGACACATAAATTTAATCTGCTTATTTGAAAATAACAGAGTCTGTCATAAAGATTAGATTTAAAATCAAATCTGTCTGCAGTCTGAACGCAGCTTAAGATTGATCTATTCATCTCTTGCACAGAAGCACGTATATATTTGTTTAGCCAATTTATGTTCTTCAACTTTTGGCTTATTTGTATTGTTTAACCATTGAGTAACCATCAGCTTCAATCCCTTCTTGCAAACATTACCATGCAGACATTTTTGGGGCCATTAATAGAGATTTATCTGATTTAAGTCCTTTATGTCACCGCTTTTGTTCTGTATCAGTTCTGTGGAGTGATGAAGCAGATTCTCTTCTGCGAAGGAGTCACCGACCTCAAACTGCTTGGTTATTTGATATGATGACAATTTATTGATGTAAATGTTTGATGCTGCATACACACACATCAGCTCAGACTGATATGCTGTCAGTGTGTCTGGCAGTATCGGTCCACAGTCTCAATGGCCACAGCTGCTGGCTGCCATTTTGAGGAACAGCTGACATTTGCCTTCTCTCTCCATCAGATACATTACTGGGCATGGGCCTCTGACATTTCTGACGATGTGTGTCTCCCTGTGTGTATATGCATGTGTACGTGTGTGATGAGTTACTTGGGCATGGCCCACTGACATTTTATTGGATGCTAATGGCATTCATCGCCGTGGCAGCTGGAGGGAAGGCGGGCAAGGCTGTCTGTGTGTAAATGGCGCCTGTCGCTCACCTGTAGGAATGTGTGTGTTTCTTCCTAAGTATAGGGGGAGGTTACTGTGACACATGGGCAGTCTTGGATAGAGTCACTGTTGCATCTGTGTGTGCGTGTAATTTGGTGGATGTTAAAAATGTTGCCAGAATGTCTGTTCACACCTTTTTTTTTAAGGGTGTGCATGCATCGTGAGTTTGAGTGGGCATTTAGTGGTCTGCTGTCTTTGTGTGTGGGTAGGTGTGTGTGTCTGGAGGGCAGAGAGATAAAGGCGCCTGCTTTTTTCCGATAAGGACTCCCACCTCCACCTCTCTATCACTCTACTGTTCTACCTTTCTCCTCTCCATCCTTCTACAATTTCTCCTCTATCTGTGGTGACACCACTGTCTCTTTCTGTCTTTGTGTACATCTCTCCTACTGCCAGCATTCTTCTATTTTACATTTTCGGCATTCATGTACTCAAGGGTGCAGGTTTGATTTTGACTTTGGTAGGGACATAAAAGTGTCCCACAGAAGCCGCTGGAACAAGTGTTTTATTGCACTTATGATAGAAGTGTATTTGCAATATCATGTACAGTAATTTAGTGAATAAGACATCTGAACTAGCACAAGCTAATAAGTCAAAGTATTCTATCCACTACTTGAAGAAACCTTGAAGCTATAAGAATATCATTCTTATAGCTGTGATATTTTTGATAAATAAAATCTATATGTGATCATTTTGTCTCATTGCAGTTGAATAGAATTTGTGACGTGAGAGGGAGTGCTTATTTTCACACCATTCTTATTTTAACATTTTAACATATTAGAACTACTATGGTCCAATTTTGCAGAGATCTGTACCCAACCAAAATATTTTCTTTTAGTCTGCATAATTTTAGGTGAAGGTGACGTCTACATTTCAGTCTGCGATACAATGACTTGGATTAAATTTCAATTAATGATGTGGACCAAGTCACAACTCTGAAAACTAAAAGTCACCTGGCTCTCCACCTTCCTCAGCATCTCCTCTTTTCTCTGAACTGGCTGGCAGCTTTGATTAAGTCACCTGATAAAGCAACACATTGACGCTTGGCATGGAAACAACCTTTTTTTACTTTGACTATTATCACCATTATCACCAAATAACTCCTGATGTCAACCTTTTTTTTTCTTTGTTTCTGAACTTCTGACTGAAGACACAACCAGATAGTAGAGCTCGCTGCCACTAGTTATCGGTAGCCAGAAGCACTGCTATGTTGAGCAGAGAGTGACAGTGGCAGGGATGGCCAATCATGTTAGCAAGAAGCAAAAGAGCAGAGCCAATCATAACAGATGAAACGGTTTATTAGGCGGGACTTGTAGCAGTGATGTTGCCATAAAGAACACAGATCTCTCAGCTGTTGTGCCACAGAAAATTATTAGACATCTCATATTGTTGCAGAATATTGGCATCCCTGCCCAATTCCACGCCCATTCATGTACAAGATTATAAATTGATAATAAGAAAAGTGCTGTTGTCCAAGGAACAATGATCAAATGCACGTTGAGGGTTGAGCGTTAATATAAATCTCCTTTTAAGTAACATTTGATTGGTTTAAATGTTTATGAAGTTTGAGTTGACCTGTTAAAATCTTAATATTACAGATGCAACATTTCAAATTCCTATTAAAAATAAAAAGTTCCTTATGAGGTTCTGGCAACAGATGCATGGTAACTTTACATGCTTTTTGTGGGATATACATTTTTAAAAGGCAGCCATATTGGAGCATGTCGATGCAGATAGACAAGATGGATCATATACAGTAACTTATCTAAGTAAAGCGTATAGTGTATATACAATAAAAAACAATGGTGAGCAAGACATTTATTATTGGTAAGCATCAATGCAGTGAGATACATTGTATCTAATCCATGCATATACTACAAAGTATATATGCATGCACTGTATATAACATAACTGGGTGGGGGTAGCGAGGCTATTTTGGGGGTTTAAAGATTGACATTATTTTATTCTAAAATCAGAACCAAATTAGATTTTTTTATTTTAAGATTAATTTATATTTTACGTCTCACTCTGTTTAAGGCATATAAAAGAGAGATAAGAGATATTCATAGTGAGATGGAGACTCAAGTAATTACTGAAAAGTGGTGATAAATGGCAGTATTTTGGCTTTGGTTTTGCATTTTAGAAATTATGTAAGACAACTGTTGTATGCAATTTAATTCTTGGTAAAGCTGACAAAAAAATTAGATTTGGCATTATGTGTAGGATCGTTCATCATAGCATCATCTACAAAAAGTATGTTTTTTTTTATTATAAACATTTAGTATACATTTTGATTGTACATAAACAACCCCCTCCTGTTAGTAATTGGTCACGTCGAGAAGAGGGAAAAAAACCAACAACCTATAAATATAAAAATATTCAATTGTAGCTTATATCTTCCAACATGCCATATGGTAACATTAAATGATTTCTTATTGGGATATTGGATGTAATATGTTGCATTGCCAGCTGAAGGTCCCAGTGAAGCAGGTGTGTTTGAACCAAGGCCCTTCACTTTTAAAAAGGTCTTTTACTCGCCCTTCCACCTGCTTAATGACTGTAAATCTGGCATACGTATAGATAAACCAGTGAAGGATTAGTTTGAAAGTGCTTCCCAGCAGGAAATCAGACATTGCCTGTGGTTCTACGCTCTGATCTCACTCCTTTTACAATATCCTCTTTCTCACCACATACCCTTCCTGTTACTTTCAAGTGTTGGAGCCAAAAAAGAAACACATCTACAAGCTGCGATGTATCACTTCTTCTTTTATTTGTTGATGTAATTGAAAGGCATTTTAAAAATACCTCCCTTTCTCTCTCAGGCTCACTAACACGCTGATAGTTCACTGCTTCCCTTGTTTGTGTCAGGATAGATTTTTGTGCCCTTTTCTCTGTTGGGCATCTGTTCATTCAGTGCGCTTTGCTGGAGGAAAAGAGGATCCCTCCATCTGTACCTTCCCTCCTCTGCTTCCTGCCCTACATACAGAATTCCTTTTCTTCTGTCTCAGTTTGCCCACTTTTTAACTTTTATCCCTGGCCACTGGCTTACTCTCACATTATTCCATCATCTTTTGCAGTTGCATCTCTTACGTCTTTCTTTCTGTCATCTGTGTCTTTCTTTCTTTCTTTCTTACTGTCTCTCTATTTTTCTTTCCGTCTTTCCGTGCTGATATCCTCCTATTCCTTCTTGGATCTGCCTTTCTGTCTCCCAGCTGGCTGTTTAAAAGCTGTTTGCCATCTGATGTTCCTATGAGAGGTAATTAAAGCCTGAATCACAGACTGTATGTGTGTATGTTGGTGTGTGTGTTTGTGGGTAGATTTGAATTAATTTCATAACCGTTTTCTCTGGGCAAGATTTGCAAAACGTTTGGGACAAACAGCACCCAAAGGCAGTGAGAACCATCCCACCCTCAGAGGGTTTTCAGGTGTCATGTCAGATCTTAACTATTCATTTTGCTTTTAGATTAAGTTGTGTTTGATCTGTTTATTTCAGCACACTTAAAAGTGGGTTTATCTGAAGCATTGAAGCCTTTGCTGGTTTAATGTCTAGAATAGAGCCCTTTTTAGGTTCTATGACACATCATTTATAAAAAATGCTTTACGCCAACAAACCAGCCAATAACTGAGAGATTAGCTTTTCCAAGCTTAATCAGTCACATGGAGAATATGTTAAGATTAAGATGTAAATATGCATGTGAAGCCATGGCATGGCACCACAATACATCACGATACATGGTGAGAATTTTGTATTTGTTTTAAATACAGGGATATGTGTGTTTATTTTCAGATTTCATCTCCAAATATGGATTTTAGATTATAAATTGGTGTGTTGCTGCTCCTTTGGGCTGACACATCAATATTGATGGACTACAATGCTAAACTTCAACCATGAACAGGTCTAATAACCATATAATGAGGCTTAAATGGATTATTTACCCTCAAGGAAGACCTTTCAATCCAAATAAATGTTGAATTGTGCCAGCAGCACAGGAATGCATATATATAAAAAAGAAAGAAAAAAAAGGCCTCTAATTTGACAGGGCATTTACTCAGTGCAGGAAATACATTTAATTTTTTTTGCAAATGACAAAGGTGACTCCAAACCCAAAACACCCTTAAATACTACAAATGTGGCAGCTGCTGCACCAAACACGGGCTCCAATGGCTCAGCTGTAGTTAGGGAAATTGGCTTCAGGCGGCACTTGAGGAACAAATAACATTGGCTACATCTATTTCTTATGCTGTCATTTATTCTTATTGCTGTCATTTATTCTTTCCTGTCTGGCTGTTTCTATTCATCTCTGCCCCTCTTTGTCTGTATTTCTCTGTATCTCCTCATCTGTGATGCTCTCTCATCTCCCACTTGTTTTCTTGTTTTCTCACTTGCTTGTCTGTCTGTCATTAGTTCCATTTCAGCCACACCCATGTAGCTGTTCTCCTCATCCATCACTCCCAGCGCTGATTCTCTTTTCACTTTTTCCCCTCCCAGTGTGTGAGAGACAATGACTCAGAAGGAAATAGAGAGAGACAACATGTGACTGTTGTTGTCTTTTGTGTTTCATCTGCTTGATGGGCATTTTGTGTTCATCTTGAGATGAGAGTGAGTGAGGAGGAAAAACAGTCATGTGAAGAGCGGGGTCCCTAGAAGGCTGGCTGATTGACTCCAAATGAAAAATTAATTTCCCTTCTACATTATTTACGACATGTTGACACAAGTTAAACATTAGTTTACATGCTCATTAATGGCTGTTTTGCAGCATATTTTGGCTCTCATTCTTTATTCATTGTGCAATGGTTGAATTAGCATTTTCAGTTATGCCACACGTCACATTAAACAAGTTTTACTTGTTCACAGCTGGAAGCTGCCCAGTGCAACTTGTGCAGAGAAGTTCCAAAATAACAGCTAAGATTTTTTTTTTTTGCTTTGCCATTGGTAACTGTAAAAGGTGTTTATCTCTTGCTTTTTGTTTCCTTCAGAATTCAAAAGTTTCAAATTCATTCTTACAGTGAAACATTTCTTGCAAAAAAAATACATCTCATTTTGGATCTGGGGAGGTTTTCCTGAAAATTTCTTGAGCTTAAAAAATACAAATACTGTACAGTTTGCCGTTTGTTCAGATATAAACTTTCTTTTAGACAGATTCCTGAAATAATTGAAAAACATAAGTGAGTTTTGATTGACTTTAAGCTGAGCAGATCAAAACATTGTGTCTATAAATGGTATGAGTATCAGTAACCTTGGTTGTAAATTTTTTGTCAAATCTCTGAGCAGTTGTTTTATGTTGAATTATGCTGAAGTGACGTGATGGAAAGAGAATATCCCAACCTACAACATACACTATTAACTCCTGATCTTAAACATTTGCAGGTGAGGGTGCAGTAGAAAAAATAGAATAAAAAAGCAATAACTGTGTAAATCATTGTGCAGGGCTAATCTTAAACCAGCTCTTGCGTGAAGGTTTGTGGATTAGCGTGTTCCACTATCCCCTCCTCCTTCTGTGACTGTTGTTTGTGGCCAAATGAACACATGGAAAGTGGTCATTATCATGTAGGAACACATATGGAAATGTAGCACATTTGAATGCTGACAAATCAAACTCTAAGCTGCATCTGCATAGGAGAAAAAAAGGGGAATTTTTTTTTAGCATTTTTGAGCCTTTGATGTGAAGCTGCTATGTTTAAAGCTTTGGACAAATGTAGCTATTTCATCTTCTGTCATGAGATTGGCTTGTTATTGGGGTTATTAGTTCCACAGCATACCTAGCTGATGGCCCTTGAGTGAAAATGCATTTGTGGCAGATTAAATTTGACCACATCATGATCCAAATATAGCAAAGTCTTAATGTGCTACAGTGCTAACTGAGAGAGAAGGTGTGTATTTCAAATTTTGTGCAAGTTAATGGCTGGTGTAGATTAATGCAGGCAATTTTCTTGTGGCAACCGTGATATTGTGTTTATCAAAAACAAGCTGTCAGTACTTCATCAGGGGAAAAAAGTAGCAATAAAAGGTGAAGAAATAGAAGTAACTGAGTGATTTACCCTGAAACCTATTGTTCATCCTAGGTACAGGAGGTGATGTGTTGTTAATAAAGGAAGGTTGATGTGTTGTATGGGGGTGTGAGCATGCCTGACTCACGCAGACTGGAGTCTGCATCTTGTTACAGACCTGAGGATCTGAATAACTGGAATATCTCCAACTAAACCAAATGCTTGCATTTCCTAAAAACTCTATCACTGGTGTCATGTTATTCTTTGTTATTTAAGAACGTATCCAATTTGAAATGAAGTCAATTGTCTACTTTCATTTTGTCAAGACATTAATGTGCTATCCATTTTTAAACACTACATAGCACTTAATTTCCACAGTTTCCTTTGAAAAAAAAAAATACACAAGAAACTCAAGCACATAAGGAAACCACAATTAGGGATGGGTACCTTTCTTATTTAAACCGATATGGTGCTGATTTCTGGTACCTGGGAATCGGTATCAAACCTAATGGCACCAATTTCCGGTACTTTTGTGTGTGTTTATGGGAATAACAGATTTATTTCTTATTTCCAACACATAGGCTAATTTCTAACCAATATGTTAAAGCAACATCCAACTGTTTCTATTCTAACACTAACATGATTTACTGTTCCGCTAACATGTAAACGGTTAACTACAATGGAGCAGTGTTTTTTCTTAATGATGCACAGATTAAAACGCAGCTCTTCATACCGAAAATAGTTTCAATAAGTTCAGATTGAAGGAATATGTTGGAGTGAGACAAGTTAGATTTAGCTCTAGAAAATCCATCAGAGTGAGACCTCTGTCCACATGTCTGTGAAATCTTTGACGCCCCCTGCAGCTCAGTTTTTAGCAGAGAAGCACAGAGGTGGTGGAGAGCTCACCATGTTACTGGATGGACTTTTGCCTTGGACAGATAACTTTTCACAGCTATTTTGTTGTTCTGGAGGCTGAATCCCGCAAGCACTCGCTTCTGCGGGAGGAAATCCCGCAGCATGCACTACTTCTGCTCCAGTGGTTCAGCTCCATCGGTCTGAGACCCGTAGTAGTCACAAGACAATAGCTGATTATGCTCTCTTGCCAATAAAAGTCCCGAATTCGGTACCCATCCCTAACCACAATATAGAAAAAGGCAAGGTCTCAGGTTATGTAAAGGGTACCTGCAAGATAAGGCAAGGCGAGTTTATTTATATAGCACATTTCATGCACAAGACAATTCAAAGTGGTTCACATAAAACATTAGAAGCATTACAGCGGTGTGCAGATTATTTAAGTATTAATTAAAAAAACAAACAAACAAGAGATTTAATATGATCAAGCTTAAAAGAAACAGTGCAGATTTGGACTTTTGAATAAAAACCTTGTAAGTGCAGCAGAGAACAGGACGGTCTTTAAGCTGGATTTAAATAAGGTTAAAGCTGATCTGAGGCTTTCTGGGAGTTTGCTCCAGATATCTGTGGCATAAAAGCTGAATGCAGCTTCTTCCTGTCTGGTTCTGACTCTAGAAACTTATCAAAGACTGGATCCAGATGACCTGAGGGGTCTGGTAGGTTCATACTGGGTCAAGAAGTCAATCATGTATTTTGGTCCTAAACCATTCAGAGCTTTATAGACCCGCAACAGAACTTTAAAGTCTATGTGCTGATGGACAGGGAGCCAGTGTGACTTCAGAACTGGACTGATGTGGTCTACTTTCTTGGTCTTAGTGAAGACTGGAGCAGCAGAGTTCTGAATAAACTGCAGTTGTCTAATTGATTTTTTTGGTAGACCTGTAAAGATGCTGTTACAATAATCAAGCTGACTAAAGAGTACACAAAGTGAAGGGGTTACACTTGTATTGCAACATTTTGATTGGGCTTTGAGAATGCACAATGATGGCAGTGATGCTGCTTGAGGCTTTTCTCCACTGCAGAGAAAAACATTCAATGCTGAACAACCCTACCATACCATTTGTGAGATTTTGCTATGACAACTGTAGAGGACTAAAGATGTACAAAATGGTGGCAACTGTCAGAAGCAATTTATCATGTCCTCCAGCTGGAAACATTTTAAAATTGATAACAATTGGTATACATAGAGGTGGAGAAGGCATGGGAAGAGGGGAAACATCCCAAATAAAGGATCAAGGACTGAAGAAAGCAGGAGAAGTAAACTGTAAAGATCACAGTTAACCTATTGGAAGTTCCTGTACTCAATCGTAGAGTTTAGGATTAAATTGTCTGTATCTACAAGGGAAGTGGGAGGGAAATAAAGCTGTGGACTGTGTAACATCATGATATAAGAAAAGAACAGACAAGAGATTGAGAAACTGGATGTTCAAAAACGTAATTTGTTTGCACTTCAAGGAGTACACATCTACAAAGACCTGCTGCAATCCAAAGAACTGAACGATCTGCTGCTGACTTCATACAAGATGGCAGATAAAACCTCCAAAGGTCTTGTATCTATACCAAATATAGTGTAATCCATAATAGGCAGGTGGTTTCATGGCACAACTGATATGAGTAACTATGGTTTAAAAAGTTTCAATAATGCTATTTAATCACAACTTGGAATAAAATTTATACTCACAAATGAGAGGCAAGTTAATATTGATTATAAAGGTTTAAACTAACGAGACAATGGAGAAAAATGGCAGAAATGGGAACTATAATGCCACTCAGACTGCATTGCCAGGTCCGAATAATGTGAAGTACCACAGATGGCTCACACATCCCTGGGGGTCCCAGGTTCAGCACCTCGGACAGCGACTGTAACTCTGAAATTCTGATTGTTGTAAATTCAGTGTCGCAAAGATAAATTATAAAGCCTGTAATCTCATTAAATCATAAAAAAGCAAGTTTACATCACATATACTTTATAATATGAATTTTTGAAAACCTACTAGATTGATCCTATGTGGGAAGTAAAATTTAAGTTTTAAGGTTGGTCAACATAAACCCAACCATTGTCTTTAAATGCAGATCTGTGTATTGCAAAGTAGAGCAGCCAGGGAGGCTGTTTTGAATATGTATTGAAACAAAAAAAATCATTTTCCATAAACAGGTCAGAATGTTGACCTAATTTCCATGCAGGGCTGTCGCATGTTTACCAATCAACAGGTTTTCAGTTTTACATTTTCAAGCTGTCTCTCTGTTCTTGGCAATCTGAAACAATTGGGGATTCTTACTTTTTTTTTCTCTCTAACATGCTTTTCTTTTTAACAAAACTGAGATCAAAAGCTCATAGTTTCTTCTGCAAATTATTCAGTTCACCATTAAGAATTTAAGTGCACTACTGCAGATAATCCAAATGCATCACATCACAACAGCTCATCGTTTTTTTGTTTTTTTTGGCAAGTTAGAGGCCAAATGTTTTTAAACTGTGAATGCATGTCACTTTTTGGGGCTTTTATAGAAACTTTAGTGATTTATACTATTGGCCTGGAGCATTTGAAAGTGCCAGAGGAAGCGCCTTAGACAGGAGGAGATAAAGCAGAGGATAAAGAAAGGAGAGAGCAAAAGAAAGAGGGAGGGGAGAATGAGATTAAGTGAGAGTGGAAAAAAAAAATCTAGAGTTACACTCAAGAATTGTGCGGGTGATATTAGCCAGGGTGAAAGTGAGGACAAGTACTTTTTCTTTCTACCCTTCTGTCGCTTCCTTGGCAGAGAAGCTCCACTGGTTGTTTCAGTTTGGCAGTATCACTCTGTACTCAAGCTCTCTTTTTCACTTTCTATCCAACTTAATGTGGGAAAATAAAAGAGCACTTAGTGGTTGATTTACATGACCAGACAAGGAAACAGTTTCACTCTAAAGGTGCTTTCTGTTTCTGTGCATAGAAAGAGACCAGCGTCAGCAGCAGTAATAGTACAGCATAGTAAATATCCAGCAACCAATGTTTTCTATATTGATGATTCTGCTGTTTTCTTTTGATATGTCTTATTAAGAGATTTTTTATAATGAATGAATGAATGAATTATACTTTATTGATCCCCGAGGGGAAATTGCATATGTTACATGTTATAAGTTATAAGTTACATGAGATGAAAAATTGGCTACTGATAACGATCTGCTGGAAACGAAACCATTTCTTTCTTTATTAAATGCATTAAATGCATTCTTTGCACTGCATATTTGCATGAGTGTGTGTGTTTGTATACATAACTTCTCTGGTGGTTAACATGTTTGTCCTGTACTCTCAGAGGGGTGGTGAGATTTAAATTTTTTTTTTTATATATGTAGTGTGTGTATGAATGCAGGAAGCTCTGCAGAGGGAGCAGCTGTCAAGAAAGGAGTGTGGGTAATGACGGCCATGCATCACCGTGCGTGCGCGTTTGTGCACATGCAAGCATCAGTGTGTGATGGTTTGGAAACAGTGTCTTGCTCATACGTCATTCTTCTGGGTGCCTCCAGACAAGTGTGTTGTGTTTGTGTGTGTGTGTGTGTTTGCTACTGTAGCCTTGAGTCTGACGGTCTGTCAGAAAAGCTTTCTAATTGTGGTTAAAAGATGGCAGGCCGGAGTCAGTCTAGTTTATCATTCACCTTGTACACACAGAGATGCTGTCACACACACTCACACATGCACAAGCACATGCACACAAATACCAAAATAGGTTATGTGATTTGGCTGGTTTCTTTGCTGTTATCAAACAACCCACTGGTGACTGAGGTAACTGAGTTATATAACACACTATATGTATGTAAATGAGTATTTATTGATAATATTTTAGGTCTATTTTTCTCTATGAGAAGAGCGATTAGAAGAGAAGGGGGGAAAAGAGGAGGGGGATTTAGAAAGATGAGACAGAAAGAAAAGGAAAATGGAATGGCAGTAGAATGGGGAAAAATGAACAGAATATGAGGGAGTGAGGAAGAAATGTGACGATAAAAGACAAAAGCAAAAACAAAGAAAAAGGAAATAAAGAATGAAGGAACAAATGATAAGCTTTAACAGAATGATAGACAGAAGGAGGGAATTATGGAGAGGAAAAAAGGGAATAGAGAGCAGAGCGTTAAAATGACAGGTGAGAAAAGATAGGATCATGAATACAGGGAGACAGGAAAGAAAAAATTGGACAGAATTAAAGGGAAAACAAATAAGCAGGCTTGAAGGATGGAAAACGTGGTGCATCACTTGCAGAAGCAGGAGGAAAGATGAGAGATCAAGAAAAACAATGTAATGGAAGAAGAAGAAAGAGAGGGAAGGAAGTAGAAAGAGGGAAGTGTGTTAATATGTGCTGGCAGTCTGGCAACACAAAGAAGAAAAATACTGTTTCCATCCCTTTCTTTCACTCTTTTGTCCTGCCACCTTCCGTTTCACTGACTCGCGCTTTTATTTCTCCTCCACTGCAGTCTTACAGGCCCCTTGATTTGTTTGTGTGTTCATACATTTCTGTCTGCTTGTGTTGGTGTATATGGGGGGGGGGGTGTTTATAAGGTTTTTTTTTTTTTACTTTTTTCATGTCTGTCCACATATTTTCATTATATTTTATGCATGCTTCTTTTTAGTGTGCATGTACACTTCTGAATAATAATACGCTGGTGGAATCATGCTTATAGTAATGTGGAGAGAAGCGGCACAAATACATCTCGCCAACTAAATGTCACACTTTTTCTGTGACCAAATTAAACTGAGTTTCTGGCCTTAAATCGCTCGCGCTGCACACATGAACACATGAACACATGGCTAAGCTCACAGTTATAGAGTCTCAGTTTGTGTCTATGGGTCATCACTTCAGCATGGGTCAAGATTAAAGGATTTTCTAGCAGGAGAGTTGCTCATCCGCTGGCAGGGAGGAGGCAGGAGACAGAGGGGTTTATGGAGGAGTTACTTTAAAGTCCGCACAGCGGTGAGATCCGCAGGTCAGTCTGGGCGACGGTTCTGTCTGAGCACCTGCAGATGGCAGCTTACTAACTTTCTTCATCAGTGACGGTGTTACAAAGTTACAGCGGTGACACACAAATATGGCTTCGGTCTGTCTCCTCTTATCGATGCACATTGCACGTGAGGAAATGAAAGATAGAACGTCTGCAAATGATTCCTGAACACTGAGAGTGAGTTTGCAGGATTAAAGACGTTGTTATTATTACTGGTTTGTTTTTGTTTCCCTAATAGTTTTAGTTGTCCAGATTTCTGCCTCCACTACAGTAGAGACGAAAGGGACTTTGTTTGTAGTGCACAAAACACAAAAAAATTCAGAAATACAATATCTTTACAGAGCCATTATACTTGTAATTGTGGATAATTTAGCTAATTAAGAGCGGCATTCATTGCGACTGTGTTGACTGATGGATTATACAGTAAGACTGGGACATTGTTGCTCTTTGCAGTCTAATTATTTCTATTGCATGCTTTAATTTCTAACAAAGAAACAGCCTCTTCGAACCATCTATAAGACACTAATTAAAGAGGCCATAACAGGGACAAGCATTTTCTATTTTAGCCATTTTAGACCGCAAATGTAAATGTCACTAAATCCACTGCAGTTTGTATGAAGAATAATTTGAGTGTGCACCTTACTCAGATTATCACAGCTGGGCTGTTATGTGTTGTCACAAGAGGAGGTTAGCTGATCCCTTTAGCTTGTGTGCACACACTTGAGTAAGAGTTACGCAGCAAACTGTGCCCTTTGTCTCACTCAATCAGTGTTATGGTTTAAGGTTAAATGATTACTGTGTGTACAAATTGGCAATGTGCATAAAAAAAGTGGAAACCCATTGAGGGAAACATGTGAGACAGTAATTGGATAACAAAGGTAGAGGGGGAAACTGGGCAGAAAGGACAAAGTGGAGTGAAGTGCAAAGGAAAGACAGAAGGGAAGAGGAGAAAAATGTGTTGTCAGTTGTAGAGGGAATGCCCTGAGGTTGGACAGGGGGAGAAATATGTGCTGACCACATGTGCTCAAAATGTCTGTCAAAATATTTTATCCATAAGGGCAGAGTGTGTCAGGTGTTAGTGGTTCCTGGAATGGAAATAGACTTTGTTACTATATATGTGCATGTCATCGCATGCGTGTGTATTTCTGCCTGATTCCAAAAGAACTGCTGGACATGCTGTTGTACACTGACACTGGAGGAGGTTAACTAAACCCCTGAGTTAGAGTGTGTATGTGCGTGTGTGCAAGACAGGCAGCACTGTAGGGCATCACCTTGGCAGAAGTATTAAATCTTTTTCATCCTCTCCACTGCCTGTGGGGAGAACCGGGAGACAGATTTACTCACACACATACACACACAGCTGCTTTAGAGAATACACTCGCTCATGCTGAAACAGACAGAAACATTTTGCATACAATGAGACATGGAGCCTATTCTCATGCCCAGTCTCATTGTTACAGTCACACAGAGACAGTGTCTGACAGGCTACTGGTTTCTGACTTAACATGCTCCCTAAGCTGTCACTTCTGACTCGCACAGCCGGTCATAAGAATCCAACCTGCCATGTGCTACATATGCAATATGAGGTGGGACATTGTGAGATCAGGTTGAGGGAAATAAAGAAAGAAAAAGAAATCGATCCTTCAGCTGTTTTAATTTGATTTTTCCTAAAGATTTCATCCCGCTGCTTCTTTGTTAAATAGGTCTTACTTGCAGACAATGATAAACAGAGATTTTGAGTAATTTTTAAAGAATGAATGAATTCTTCATTTGACTGGCTTGATTGGAGACGTGTGTATTTCTGTAGACGATCATAATGCCTGACATTAAAGCCAGTTGCTAATTAATCTTTGGACCGTTTGAATGAAGTGTTGCCATAAAGGCACATACAAGCCAAGGGCTTTTATCCATTACAGCTGCTGAGTGCTCAGAAAACAACAGAACAGCAGAATCACAGCCTGCTTTTCAACTGCAATTAAAGGGATTTTAGTGTTGCTTGGAATGTATAAGCATGAAGTGAAAAATATTTGAAACAGAGATTAACACTGCCTTCTCTGACCTGTGTGCTAGAGACAATTTAAATCAGTTCCCTTGGGATTTGTACTTGCAAACAAAGAAATGTTGTAAAGTGAAGAAATCATGTAAAAATAATCAAATTGAATCTTGATCTTGATTATTGATCTTTGAAGAATGGGGAAATTAATCCACACACACTAAACAAACATTATTCAGCTTATCAAACCACCATTACTATGATACGTTTTCATAGATTGACTTGTACTCAATCCTAACAAGATAATTCATAGATATAACCATCTATAAAGGGGATAAAAAAAAAAAAGTAATATTTATGCGCATAATCAAATCTGCATACTTTGCTGTTTGCAAGCATGCAATTCATTCAACTCATCTAAAGAAATCCTTACCAACTCCCCAGTTAAAGAGGACTGCCTCATGTAGAATAACACTATATTATACATTATTGTTATAAAATATGTCTTTAACCCAGAAATGTTTTTAAAAAACCTGCAGAGCACACAGTACAAAGAATGAAAACCTTGGGTTTTTACATTATTCTTCTTTCTGGCTTCACTTTGCATGCTGGAAACTGAAGAGGCACTTGTGTCAACTAAAGAAAGTTGACACAAGTCAGCCTATAAATGTTGGCTGCAGACTTGGGATTTAGAAGTTCATTGAGGATTCTTGAAGTCTTAAGCCGAATTTCTGTAACACTGAGATAAAGGTGCGCCTTTGTAAGAGGCAAAAAAAAAAGAAAGAATTAATTTATGTCTGTGTATAGTCATTTATTTGTTTTCTGTCGCCATCGCTATAGCAATAATAAAAATGTTTGTGAGAAAAAAATGAATATAGCAGAATTATTCTCAATACACACACACACACAGCTCAGACAGATATAAAATCCCTAGATATAAGATGTGGGTTCTAAGCTCACCAAAGTGAAACAAAACATCTCACACGCACATATATAAACACACACACATAAGGGCATAAATCCCCAAGAGCCAAAGTGAAATGAAGGGTTGTTTGTGCCTAGATGCTGCTGTTTGTGAGCAATATAGCAGTTTGTTAGTATTACATGGAGCAACAAGTTGCACTATTGCTTGGTCCCTTAAGATTACATGTCCTACACACACACACACACACACACACACACACACACACACACACACACACACACACCCACACACACACACACACACAC
>JBBBVU010000012.1:6066273-6078016 GCA_037177055.1 Atherinosoma microstoma
ATGTGTGTATGTTTTTTTTCCTGCAACATTATTCATACCTTTCCATTCAAGAAGGAAAAATATCAATTGTCACTGAAATAAGCTGAAACTGACAAAAGTAATAAAAAATTTATGAAAATAATGACATTGTTTTTTTTAATTGTGGTTCGATAGAAATATTTTTAAAAAACAAGCAAAAAATATGAGAAAATATTCTACGTTACGCCACTCATAAACTATTTTGTTGAACAATAGTTTGAGGCAATCACTGCAATGTTCAGTCATATATATAATTATATATATATATATCATTGTTCCTTTACGTCCCTTGCATCTGAATAAAGCTCACTTCATGGGTTAGTTAATGGCTTCATCCTCACTCACATCACTGCACACCTACAGTGGCATGACAGCACAATATGCATTGGTTGCTTATACACCTCCTTAATTTTGTAATTTGCCACTTGCAGTGTAGCTTCTGCATTTCAAAATACACATTGAGTTTTCTCTATCAAGACTGTGAATGAGGTGGAGCAACAGCTTTGTATTTTTCATACATCACCTCACGTGCTCTTACTTCAGCAGTGCAGTTGTCTTTCTTAGTTGTGTATAGGTTGAAGCTGCAGTGAATGAAATGCACTTGATAAGTCTGAATATAAACTGTTTCCAGACTTTGTTTATCCATGCTTTTTGCACAACTACACGAAAATAATCGCCTTCATCATTTTAGGACATTTTAGAGAATACCAAATCAGTTTTTCATGAAATTCTATAAACTCTTGATGACAACATCCATTTGCTGAGGTTCTACTTTGTTTAAGCATGAGTTGTAGAGGGTCTTCACATGAAGACTGAGTAAAGAAAGCTGCAGAGAACACTCACTGATAACTCAGAGAGATCACTGAAAGAGATTGTGGGTGAAAAGGGATCTAAGTCCTGAGAGGGACAGATATTCTAATGCAAACACTGAGCAACTTATCTTCACTCAATGGAGATAGAGGCAGAAAGACAGACAGCTGGTGAAAGACAGAATCAGATAGTTGGAAAGAAAGAGGTGAGACAGCAGCTAGAGAAATAAAGCAGTTTAAAAAAAAGGAAAACAGGTAATCAGTGAGGCATGTTGTTAATGTGTCCTGTTTTTCAGTATTGTGTGACAGTGTTCATAAAGGTATGTGTGTGTGTGAGTGTCTGCATGCATGTGTGCACAAGCATATTTTTAGCTCTAAAGATGAAGCTTAGTGCATCTGGTACCCCCTTGCCCTTGGGAGGCTCAAACAGCCACACACACTTACACTCACAGACAATCTTACTATATTTCACTCTTTTTAAATAGCAAATTTCGTACTTTTTAAATCTCAAGCCAACCTATGTGTTGCCCACATGTGTATAGTGATGAATACAGTCAAACATGTACCTGAAATACAAGCACATACACAAGCTTTGCAAGACCAAAATGATAATAGTATTCACACAGAAATATTCACATTTTGTCACAGCAAGGCAAGTGGGGGAATTATTTTTCTACCATGTTATTTTGCAATGGTTGCTGCCCCCCCCATCATCTTTTGTGGTTTCTGTGTTCCTGAGAAAAGACTTGAAGCCAACACTACACCCCAGGGTCAATCTCTCTGTTAAATGAGTCATGCATTGGCCCATGCTAGATCACTCCCTAGTATTTTCTCTGACTGATGAAGTTGAGAGATAGTCAGAGACTAAAATTATATCCAAACCAACTGAGATTTTGTTGATTTACCAGTGGCAGTTTATGACAAATGCTTGTACGTGATATTTCTAAAAGTTTTTGTCTGCGCTGAGATTCAGAAATGGGATTTTCTATCCCTAGATTTATTTATATAAGAGAAAAATGAACTGATATGTCAGAGTTATATCTTTTTGTATTGTTTTAAAAAGGCAGCTCTGTCGTATCTTGTTAAGGTGACATGATTGTATGACACCGCTTTCACATAAGTCCTCCGACTGAAACAGTTTTGTTGTTTGTTCATAACCTTAAATATGCTTCATAAATTTACCTCGCAAAGGATCGCCCTTACAAATGGCATGATGAAGTATGCTTTACGTAAGCTTTTCCACATCAGAAGTGGTGTCTTTAGATTTGCGGTAGTTGTGTGACATGAGAAAGAGACCAGCAAACGTTGTCAGTAACACTTTATAAAAACACTTTTTTCACACGTTTATTTGAGGTGAAAACATTATATGGGTATGGTCATGGTTTGAGCTGAAATACACTCTTCTTCTTGTAGTGGACCACCACCATCATGGACACCATTTTTACTCTCCACATTCTCACAACCACTAGAGGTTGCAAATTTAAGTAGCTATTTTTCTTTTTATCGGACAAAAAACTTTTTGGTGATGTAATAGCCTTGACATATTTCGACTGGGATCTCCAGTCTTCCTCAGAATTGTCTGAAAAAAAGAAAATTTGCTACCTGTATTAAAATAGTGGGAACCTAGTCACCCTAGGTTGCAAATTTGTCAGGCAGGAGGATAGTCTGGGTTTACAGTTTTCTTTTACTCGCTCTCTTTTTTCCCCCCTTTGCAATTCACCATATAGATCTGGTGTGTAGTGCAGAGTGAAATGTAGTGTCTCTGTTTGCAAACTGAAACCAGCTGACGATGACATATTTACCCGTGAATTATGGTTTCTGAAAAAGTTCTGGAGCTTTTCCCTCCTGCTATTTGACAATAGATGGGTTAAACCCTGGGCAGGTCATATCAAAAACACTTCATGTGCTTCCATACTACATTCACAGATATTTATTAATATGTGACAGAGATAATCCGACATGTTTCAGAACCTTTCTGCACAGTTTGGATTCAACTGCACAAAGTAAAAGTAGGCATTATACGAGTCATCACAACTCTTCTAAGCAAAACAAACCTGGTGTCGCCTCCATCTTGTCACAGCCTAATGCTTTGAAAAGAACATACAGGGTCTCGAGAGGCTATATTTTACATAGAAATGTAAATAAGCAGTGTTTTACTCTGACTGGGTATCGAATAACAGCTCCTTGCTTCACCAGATAGTTGTGCACAAACTGCAATCTGTGACAGTGATGTGCTGTACAGCTCTCTATGCACAGCACATTTTAGTATTTTTCCAGACAGCAGATGAAGCACCATGTCTCAGTTTCTCCTTCAGATCCAATCATCCACTGCCCCTCTGTCCCAAGTTGGTCCAACTTCAACTCAGCTTCTTAGTTTTAGCTGTTAGCGTCATCCCAGAGGGGGCACTGAGAGAGACTGATGTTGGTGGAAGGGTGTTGGTGTAAAAAGCTAACCTTCCCTGACACTCAGGCATGATTGTGTAAGTGTGCTTATTACACTCTTTTTTTTCTTTCTGTTCGTGAGGTCACTTTCTGTCTGAGCGGAGCACTGCTGTGACCTTCACACCACGGCCACAGCGGCAGCTCAACATGATCAACCTTTTGTATACAGCACCAACATTTTTTTTTTCAAATGCCAAAAGGATATTTCTGTGTGACTGATCCCAATGTGTGTGCATCTCTACAGGTGACAGTGGTCAGGTGACAGTGGTTACAGCAACACTCAGACAAAAAAAAAAAGTAGTCCATGCTTTCATTGGTGTATGACTTTGCATTTAATACCAACAGCAGTTCTGCATCTATCCATACACCCACCAAGCTGTGTTGGAAACCATTGGTCTGTGGGGCTTCAGTGATCTACTTTTATTTTCACTGATCTTCAGCTCGTTTTCAAGCCAACAGCCCACCTACAGACTGTGATTTGGCAATCCTAGCTCATTAAATGCTTACAGTTCTGTGGCTCAAAATTAACACTGTGGGACCTAAAAATCTACTTTTCTTTCCATCCATATACTGTTGGTAGTTTTTTTTTGTTTTTTTAATTTGTTGTTGTTTAAGAGTGTAGCTTCCTGTATTTTATTCATTTAAAAATGGGGACCAGGCATAATGATTATGTTCACATAAATACACATGATTAAAACTAGTGGCTAATTTCCATCTTTGGTCCCTTGACATGTAGATAGACCTAAGAGCAGTAACATACTGTGTCATAATACATGGACAGTAAGATATAACAACGTAACATGGTTAGATAACAAAAAAATGGGGAGTCACATGTAATAACATGATATGGGTGTGTGTGTTTATCAATGCCAAGAGCAGAATAAGGGTCGTTCTATATGAGGTGCTGTCCAAGGTACTGAATATAGTCTTTAACAATAAGGTATAATAAGAGTATAATAAGGTATAATAAGAGTCCCAAGAAGAATAACATAAATTAACAAACAGAACAAAACACAAAACGGGAAACAACAACCATCAGTGTTATACGTGGTGGGTTCATTGGTGTGCTTTTGGTTTTGGTTGGTAGTTTTATGATTACCAGTAGTTTGTTCCACAATTCTGTGCCTCTGAATGACCCAACCATTGCACAGAATTTTGTTTTTTTTTTCCATTTGGAAATATTGCAATCTCCTCTCGTAAGTACCCTGGCGATTCTGCTATATTTTGTTTTTAATGAAGGTGCTTAATGGCGGGAGTGCAAGTCTTTTTAGCACTTCATTAAGAAGATATGTCCAAGATATTTCTGGTTTTGCACTGCATGCTGACTAAATGATAGTAACCTTTAGGTTGAGTTGCTAAGTGACACAATCTTATTACAGACGGTCATGTACAGTTCCTACATTTCTTTTTCTCAGTTTTCTAATGCAATGCAGCTCCTGCTGCTTGTTGTCATTTATGCTCCTGCCACAATGTGAAGCTATTGACCCTTTAAATGTAATAATGTCAATGTTGACGACTGGTTCAATCTGTAACTCTCAAGTGAGAGATTGCAAGTTCAAATTTCGTCTTGGAGAATTTGTAAAAAAATCCTTTTCCTTTAAAACTAAAAACAAACAACTATATCTCTTTCTAAGCCAGTTGGTCACACTTTTACCTCACTTTTTGATAAAAACACTATTTATTTAAGCATAAATGACAACAAGCTTTGATACAAAATTCATGTAAGTTTGAATTTTTTACTTTCTATTTTGTGTTAAAATTTTGACAGTCTGTAGCGCATCCATGTACACTTATTCGTGTGTGTTGGTTGGGGGAGTTTACGCAAACATTTACTTCCAGTTTTTCTCAGTCTGAATCACTCTATGTCTTGGTGTGCCTGTGTGTACGAGTTTGTCAGTCTGTCTGTTTGGATGGATGTCTCAGCTGGCGCAGCAGAGCAACATCACAGATGAGTCAGACAGGGCTCAGCTCATTTTGACAGCAGGGGAAGGACAGAACAAGGTGCTACCCCAAAAAGTCAATCGTGTCGGATTTTTCCTTATGTGCATGAAAGAATATTGAACTCAGATTTGTAATATTTAGAAAAAGTCTACTCCTAAAATAAAATACTCACTTTTAGAAAATGTGCCCTTTCATCGCAAGCTTAGGAATCCCCATTTCTTGCCACATCCCTGCTCAACTCCTGCTGCACTTTGGTTTTATCCCTCAGAGATAGTTCTTGGGAAAGTAATTTAGCTTCATCTCAGTTGTCAGAAATCATACAAACTATCCAGTAACATGTTCCCTAAAAGATACAAGGATTTCTTTTTAAAATATAAAAGCTAGTTTCTGCAGGTTCATCTTTGAAAAAGACATATTAAGTATACATGTAAGGGACCTCCACAGTGACCGTCAGGCACTTAAATGTAGTCTGGTGTACATTTAATAACATATTTAAATAGATGTCATTTATATGCTAATTATCATGCAACTAAAAATAACAAAACAGAAGAAAATGTATATTGAAAACACTTGAGGATGAAGAGCAAAAGAGCTCTATAACCACACATGATGAGCCCAAATTTCATAAATACACATGTGATTTCTGCCCTCTTCATCCTAGCCATACATTACATCAGCTCTGGGAGGAGTGCCTGGACCTCATATGGTGTGAGTGCATGAAAGCAGAAGAGTGAGAGGGCGAATGGGGAGGCTCAGAGCCAGCTTCAACCACAGAAACATGGATTTTTTGAAAGGAGCTCCTCAGTTCAAGACTCCTTTACATGAACAAAGAAACATGCAAAAATATGTTACAATCTGGTTTCATAGTTGGAAGGCAGGAAAGCATTGGATGCTACGGACAGAATATTAATCTTTGGAGAAGATAAAAGGACAAACATTTAACCCATAGGAACAGACACGAAGCACATGCCAGGAGCACAATTGTTGTTTGTAATGATACTAGGTCCTAATGCATTTTTCTAAAAGCAATGTGAGCTTTGCTTTAGCAATGCACTTTAAAAGCTAATGTTTCCAGACTGGAAAAGGGGGAGGGGTGTGGGTGCTCCTCTGGAAGTTCAAATGGAGCAAATGTGTCTCAAAGGTTCATGTGAGGGCTCAGACATATTTAAAAAGAGCTGTCAAGGGAACACTGAGGAGTTCATGGTTAAAATTTAAAGAACATAGTTTTTCATTTAACTGCATAGACATAGTTTCTAGTGGGGGAAAAAAAGAATGGGGTTTGGACATTATAAGCTGGTTAAGGTAAGGTAATTTGGTAAGTGAAACCAAAAAGAAAAGAAAAGAAAAAACACACAAAAAACACAGGAGTCAAGAGGAGAAAACAAAACAAAATGACAAAGCTTTAGGCAACCCATTTACGGCTGAGGGGACCAGCTTTAAAAAAAAAATAAAAAATAGCTTAAGCCAAACTAAGGTTTTACAAAAGCCCATGCATTACAATGACCCCCCAGCTCAAAAATCAACTGATTTAAAATAAAGAAGACCAAACTCCTGAGTTTGCAAGTTGCTTAAATGCAGCCCTAAATGGATGTTGGCTGTAAAGTTAAATAGTGGAGGAGACACAGGGATTGGTTGGCCAGGAGACCATTTTGTCAGATGATGACAGTAATGATTGTGGACTCTGGCTCAAAATGTACAGTAAAAAGTTGTATTTGCACCTAATAGTCAGCTAGACTCTGTACAACTAGAGACTCGGTTCAGTTGGAGGTTTAAACATTTAGCCGGTCTGAGATTGCGTTGACACTGCACTTTAAAAAAAAAAACTAAAACATTTTGAATTACGTATTCCCCTCCTCCCCTTAAGGGGCACTGCATACAAATTTACTGAATATGAAGACGATATGATATGAAACTTTCTCCTAACCTTAACACACGTAGACCTGCGAGTGCTGCATTGAAATACTAAAATGTTGCATTAGGTCTTAATGGGTTGGACACTTCTGGGAGTAGATGTGGTCAGAAGATGATCATGATGTTTGTAGACTGTGCTTCTAAAAATGTATAGATTTACTCACATTATAAACTCACTGGTGTGATTTATAATGTCAGTTTTTAATACATAGAGATCATAAACGTTTATGTAGAATTAGAAGTAAAATAGTGTTAGTGATTAGATTATGAAGAAGCATCATAAAAAAATGATATAGCATTGAAACAGGTTTGTGTTCATACCTCTCACCTTGCTTGTTTTGAGATCCGAAACCTTCAGCAAAACCAGTCATTTTCCTTATTCTGCACATCATACAAATCTCATATGTGCATGAAATAAAAAGCTGTTTGTCTCTTGAGCCTTGCACATTTCCCTTCATCAGAAAAGCTCCAATCTAACCCAACAGTGGAGATTCTGGGGGTGGAAGCTGGGCAGATTAAAATGCCCAAGTGCACACCACTGGTGTAAATGACTGAGATATTTGCAGTGAAGTATGGAGCAGCGGAAGTAGCAGAGCTGAGAAAGTCATTTGCAGGCTTCACATGCATTCCAGTCCTTTTATTGTGGGGAAAAATATTCTGACCGTAAATGATCATGGCATGTTATATAGTTTTACATATATTGCTATTTTTCAGATCATAATCTCTTATTTGAATCACATGTGGGGTGCAATATCGAAGAAGATGCCCCGCAACAACTGGGAAACCATGCAGATATGAATGTGTGGTATATGGATGATGGGATACTTACTAATGATGTGCATTGCTCTTTTACCTGGAACTTTAGGACATGTTGACAGGAAGTTTGATTTAAATTAAATGTATGTACTAGAAATGGATACATGTATGTATATTTTTATTCACATATTGGATTGATGCTGTGTGTTTGTTGTGCTAGGGATGTGCTATAATTGGATAGTATTTGAGTCACCGTGGCTGCGTATTTCAGAGGAAGTCCCTTTCATCATTTCATCACTCATCTACCACATCTCTATTCTCTTTTATTATTGCTGTCACTCTTTTGCTTTATTTCCTTCATCTCCCCACCATTGCCCCTTCAATCTCCCCCACCTGCTTCCTCTTTCTTTCCTTTGTGTTCTTTCTCTTTAACTCGTTTTCTTCCTCTCATCCCACCCCCCCACCTCAGTCTATGTCTTTGCAGCTTGCCTATCTGCATGTCTGTGTTTTGGCTATGTGGGCGCAATCCTGTCAAAACCTGCTGTGTGTGTGCACAAGCGTATCTCAACAAATGTGTCAACATTTCTCTATTCACTTGAGTGTATCTGTATGCGTGCTGGTTCTGTGCATTCGAGCATGTTCAATACAGTTTGGGTGAACTTGGCCACTGCAACTATGTCAGCATGCATTTTTTTTCAAGTTTAGTTAGTGGGCTGTTGTGTATGAATAATGTGTTCACATTTCTGTGCTTGTTTGTGTGAGTGTATACATGTTTCCCTACCATTTTTCCAGTTTCCCAGATCTGTCGGGCTCAAAAGAAACATTTTATTCTGACTAATGCTCCATTATGTTTTTCTTTAGATGAGAGAAAGGGACAGGAGTGAGTCAGCTTGTTCAGTCGATTCCAAACAAAGAGCTCGTCTTTAATTTTATCACGCCTAATCAATGCATCCTTTAATGTGCGTGTGTGTGTGTCTGTGTGTGTATGCACTCATAAAGACATGCAGAAATACACAAATGAAAAAGTTTTGAGATTTTCTTAGCTATAGGTTCAGCTAAGAAATTGACATCAAGAGCCTCTCATCCTGCTTTTCTATAATTCCCCATCCTTATCACAGTGGAAAACTTTCTAAGAAGCACTTTTCACCTGACATAAGAGTGCTTTGTCCTTGTTGAAAGGCTTTGTGAGAAGTCATTTCATCTATATTTATGCATGATGTCTTTGACAGGGTGTCTCTTTCATTTTTAAATCAAACTCTTAACCCTGTGGATCCTAAACATGAATAGATGCTATTAAAACAGGACATAGTATGCATATACAGTATATAGGACAATATCTGTAGTTTATGACTCGCTCTGCATGTGTTTGCATGGTCTACGTCTACAGTTAGAAAAATCCCTTAGAAGCTGCCCCATGAGACTGCTGGCTGCAAACAAACAGTAGGAGATGGATGAATTGTTCTTCTTCTTTACTGAAAATATTGACTTCTTGATCACATTCAACATGTTCCAGAAAATATCTTTGTGACGACTTGACCAGCGTTAAGATAAAAATCTGAATCTGAAACCAGAGAAGCAGAAAACCGGGGGTTTCTTACTTACAGTAAGTATTTTTACTTATTGTGAAGATGTCAAACCATGAAACAAAACACTTTTAGGAAACAAAAGGTTTGAAAAACATGTTTGATTTGAGATTGTTAAATTCAGCCACATTTGTTCAGTTTTGCAAACTATTCAGATTCCTTCTGCCGTGGAGACGTAAATGGCACCAAACCGACCTTTCTCTTGCGCAATGGTGTCACAAAACTTCTTCACTCTTGACAGACAGAACTGTACATCCAGTGATTTGTTCTGTAGTATTTTAAAAAGCACATCAGAATGCTCAAAAATTCCGTTGAATGTGTGGAGCAAAAAACAAAACTCAAAGTTATTCAGACGTGTATTAAGTCCATCAGCGCAACACACGGAGTCATCGTCATATTCGTCGTGATGTTCCAGTATGTGGTTAAATACCTCCTTGCGGGCATCTCTCTTCTCAAAAACTGTACTTACCAGTCTTGAAGTGTACTGCCAACGAGTTGGTGCAACACGAGGAAGACGTCGCTGGCAAATGTCATCCAGTAGCAGGGTGCGTTTTGGAGATCTGGAGAAAAATGCAGCTAGCCAATTGAGGTGGGCAAAAAATATTTTGCATTCTTTAATCTTTGAGACCCTTTGAGTCAGAACCAAATTAAATCGGTGTGCATAGCAGTGAATGAATAAAGCCATAGGTACCCTCTCCTTAATTTTGGCTTGCACTCCATTTAGTCCAAATGACATCCCTGCTGCACCATCAAAACACTGTGCCACAACTTTATCCAGGCATTCATATTCCTCCATGAAACGGATTATAAGTGCAGCAATGTCCTCAGCTCGCTTGCCACTTGTCACATCTTCATATGTGACAAACCGCTCCTTGACACCTGCCTCCGTCACATAGCGCAGGACCGGGGCGAGCTGTGCAGCGTTACTCATGTCTGTCGTCTCATCCACCATAACAGTGACAAAGGGTGCCTTATGTACCTAATTTTTGATCGCTTCTCGCATCACTTTACCAATAGCATGAATCAGATCATTTTGTATTCTTCATGATGTCCCACAAAACACTCTGTGCGTGGACAGATGGTAATGCAAGTCTGCATTGTTTTCAGCTAGAAAGGAAAGAAGCTCCACATAGCTGCCTCTATTTGTGGATCCAGCGCTTTCATCGTGTCCCCTGAATGAAAGTTCTTGTTTACCCAAAAATATGACACAATCTATCATTCTTCTCAATATTTCCCTATTTTTCTCGCAGGCACTGGCCTGGAAGTGGCGAACAAACCCTTTCCCGGGCTGAGACAACTTAGCTAGCTTCTGGGTTGGCTAACTTGTCTGCACGATGTCTAGCTTTTCAGAAAAAGTTTTGTCTTGAGAATGGATTTTTGAATATGTCCGAAACCAAATCAGTTCCTCCTCCTCCATCAGCCATTGTGGCCTTGAAAACGTTTAACTCAAATGTACTGGTTGCTATACAGATTGCTATAAGATGTGTTTTGCTAGTCAAACTTGTCTGCAGAGGATTTGATTGCTCTAACCTACCAATCAGAGGATGGAAAAGTACAGACGTTATTGTGGGCCAGCTAGCTGGCCCTGTCAGGAAAAGTTTAAATCTGATTGGTTAAAGAAAAACTCCCGTTGCTAGTATAGTTGCAGTTACAACAGCCAGCACTACTGATTCTGAAGGCCCAGAGCAGATTAGACTGACATGGCAACACAGAGGCTGCAATCTGATTGGACTAAAAAAGCTACAATCATATACAAGCAGCACAGCTAAGAAAAACGCTATGGAATAAAGAGAGAATAAATTGTTGGAGATAAATTGATACAATTTCATGGAATGAAAATAGAATTTTGGTTGTAAATGTGGATCAGTGCTTCTAATGGTGTTAAGGCCAGCAGAGAAGGCTTTGCTGGCCCTGACGGCCCACCACTGCAAAATGGGGATAAAAAATCTCAAAGTTGAACTCATAGGACCAAATGAACCAAATAATCCTGAAAGCCCTTGATGTAAAGTCGGTTTAATGACCCCATCTTTGGCAGAGGAGGACAGATTTATTCCTTATATCTTGGGGCAGGGCGCTTCAGTTTGAGCCAATCTAATTGTCATACATTGATTCATACAAGCCAATTCAAAACAAATAGCCTAGCTAAGGGAACCAACAGACTGCATCGAATCTAGTCTTCGATGCAATCCCCATCCTGAGCATGCTTGAGGCGATGGTGGAAAGGAAAAACTCCCTTTTAACAGGAAGGAAAAACCTCCAGCAGAACCCGGCTCAGGGAGGGCG